>BPLQ01007928.1:0-14256 GCA_021605075.1 Caerostris darwini | reverse complement strand
CGCAGGTTATGCCGGACAGGTCTAGTGTAAGATTTTCGTTTTCTTCACCTGTAATGCAAGTAAGATCACACATCATAGAATGCCAGACAAATAGAAGCCTGTGTGGGCAAGAGATCAGGCTTTTCATTGGCTTATGTGATCTTAGTAGTTGATGGGAATCAGCTTAAGTAAAGTAAATTACGAGGACAATTCATATTCAGAAACAGTCCAAAGAACTTTTTTTCAATTTCTATCTTATGTTACTGTGCATTCTTGAAACCAAAGTAGAGAAGTGGACTACCAAAGCTACCACATTTAAATACAAAAATATTCTATTATCACTACGTTTTTAAATAATTTAAAAATCTGGATAAATTACCATATTAAATATTGTTGTTGTAGTTGTTGTCGCATGCCCTGAAGGGTAGAAGAAAATCAAATATCATGGTGCTCTCGAATAACATATAATATAGTATGTTGACTGTCAGCTCGGAATGTGAATCCTCTTCAGAGGTATGGTACAGACAATGCAGGGTGGCTGCAACAACTGGCCACTCAAAAGACATGAGGAGGAGGAGTAAGCTCGACGTATATTTGCAACATTTTTGAAATTTTTTAACGCCATCAGCAGAAATTTTCCTATTTTTGTGGTGCTTCATCCTTAATCTTTGAGAGTAGTAGCTGTTCTTCTATCGACATTTAGTTCTGCAATTTGGTATTTACTTTTTATCTTGGAAGGAATTATACGTTTAGATTGTGAGCAGACATTTGTATCTGCAAGGGAAGTAGAAATGACAGTCCGATCCAGATTTCTGGCATTCTTCGCCACAGAATCTGCAATTTCATTAAATTTCAAATCAGCATGAGCAAGGATCCATTGCAGGAGACACATTCTGTGCAAGCAGTGAATTTGTTCTAAAAGATATATAATGCCCAATACCATACTTGAAAAACCTTTATTAAGAGCCTGAAAGACAGATCTTGAGTCAGCGAAGATATTAATTCCGTTCATTTGTTTTGATGAAGGTAGACTCAGATAAGTCTCAAATGCCTTTTGAATGGCTAGCTGTTCTCCTGTGCAATTTGATGCAATTTCTCCAACACTGACAGCTTTATTATTTAATTATTAAATAAGGCCAATAAATTTAATAAAATAAATGAAGGATGCTGCATAAATATTAAGTATAAATATTCGTAAAATCGACAATTCATAAAATTGAACATCAACTGTTTTCGTTATATGCATATTGCACCCACCCCCGTCCCCACATCATGGCACTGATTGGCTAAAATTATGAAACTTCCTTCCAAGAATTTTTTTCATTTTTAAGTATTACTGGTTTTGTAGGAATCGATCGTAGGTGATCTGTGATTGGTTAGAGGTAGACACATAATTTTATGAACTTGTAACTAAAGCAACATAAAAATTTGTATATTCTTCCGTGAACGACCTTAATATTTCCTGTATCCTCCAAGAGGAAAATGTTCCAATATTATATGTTAAAAAATATTATTTAACTCTTTCTTAGTGAAAAACTTAATTACGCTAGTTAAAATTATTAAAACTTAATCTTTAATTTAATTAGTAAAATACATAGCAATAATAATTGCATAAGTGTCCTATTATTCGCTATTAACTCTCCAACTTGCGCGTTGACTATATAATAATTCTTTTACTGCGGTATTAAATGCGAAATTAGATACAATGTTTTCAAATATCATTTTGATCTGAAGTAATTCTCCATTAGAATGATAAATTCCAGCTGATTCAGTCTTATTCAGAGTGCACCGCGGTGACCTGCTGTATTATACCTACATTGCAACCACCGCGATGTGGTATGAAGATCTCTAAGTATGGCATCATGAGGAGTTGCATCTTTCTCTCGTGGCAAACAGAAGGACTTTATATGCCTAGCTTCGTATTTGTCGTGCCTGTCTCCAGTATATAAACGGGAAGTTTCAGATTCAGTTGCCAGATTTAAAAACCGATCTTTCATTTTCCGAAATTCGAACCACCATAAACCAAGACACTCGTCCTTTTACTAGAAATAAAATGCTTGCTGTGTGATTTTTTTTCCAAAAATGCTGACATATTTTTGTCTATGTATTGTTGTTGTTGTCTAATCCTTAATGTCCTGCAACGCCTGACGGATATCCCATGAGCAATCTACGCATGGATGAAAGGAAAGGGGGCAGCTTTTGTTGGGAAGGAGTGCCCATGGGTAGAAGTCTGAGTTGGTTCCGAGACTCTGAAGATGGAGGGCAGTGCCTTTCGGTGACTTGGCTCCTGGAGAATATACAAATAAAGAAGAAGTATATACTGAAGAAGAAGTGTAGTGTCTTTCGGAAGAATTGTTAGGGGGAACTACACCGCATTTGTGTATCGTATGGACGGAAACCCGGAAAACTCCTACTAGGTAGTTCGACTAAAGAAGCAAAATGTTGAATATCGTAAAAGATATCGAGTCTCCTTGTTTTTGCAACAGTGTCTACAACAATGCCGCCAGAGGATGGAGCCGTAGCCCTAATGTTCACTAGCGGTGCATGTTACCACTCAACCACTATTCGGGCTATCTACATATTAATAATAATAACCTCAAATAAACATTTAACTCTTCAACATTATCAACCCTGTAAGGATGTAATGTTCCCTCCAAGTAAACAGTCCCCTAAATAACAATGGGAAATTAAAGTTGATTAGTTTTTTAAAAAATTGCTAGAAGTTTATTTAAGAATACCCTTTACGAAATGGAAATACACAGATTTATATTATTTCATAATTCATAGCCTGTAGTACAAAAAAAATGCCTGTTTTAAAATATCTAGCATGGAATAGGCAGAGATTTCCACCCATTTCCACGCGTTCACCCTCTTGGTAAATGTCCCTTAACGATCATTCTTTCCCCCCTGGGACCTCCCCCAGTGTAAAATCCTAGTATGGAGTGTGGAACTGGATATGACACGATCGATCATTACGGAATATAAATGGCTGCATTACATGTCCACGGTGGAGGCCCGGTTTCTGGTTTACATGCGTTCGGTGGAAATTGCGGGTAAAAGACTCTCAAATGGAAGGAAATAGACCTAATCACTTGTTAAGTGGGTGAATGGACATCCATTTTCATTTCAGCCTTCTTTATTCCAGGACATTCTTTTCTGGTGGGTCTTAACCCAGCATAAAAGAATTTTCTTGGTGGGCATTTTTGAAAAGGAAGTCTTTTTATGTTAAGATGGGTTCTTTTTCATGAGAACAAAAGGTATTACACATTTTAAGAACAAAAAAACTGTACTAGATAGAATTAATTATGCATAGAGTGCAGTAGAATTTCTATGACAACCATTTATGGGCCCTGTTTATGGACTAATAGAGAGTTTTTGCATACCGTATTTTGGACGTCCGTTAGTTTTTTCCCTACCGCGCATGCTCATAGAAAATTACGCATGCGTATCTGTAATAATGTTTCCTATGAGCATGCGCGGTAGGGAGAAAAAACTAACGGACGTCCAAAATACGGTATGCAAAAACTCTCTAATATTAGCGATGTAGACACAGTTTTCAAAATCAAGAAAACTCGATAATGATTTAGATACTGTGCGTATGTCAAGCGGTTTATTGCGCTTTTCTGGAAGCCTGGTTTCCTCGTTCACCCGACTTAAATCCCTGAGACTTCTGGTTGCGGCGATTCCTAAAACATCGTGTTTATGGAGGAGGAATTAGGACTTTACCTGAGTTGAAATCCAGTATTACACGCCATGTTGCTGAAATTCCTCGAGAGTTTCTTCGCTGTGCTTTCAGCACGGAATTGATGTCAATGGAGCCACGTTGAGCATATTGTGTACTAGAATAATTTATATTAGTCTGACAAATTTTTGGTATCTCCTTTAGGCGCGCAATTCCCCCTGATGGTCAAAATTAGAACTATTTTTTATTGCAGAAATCTTTTTTCTATGATCCATATACCAAGTTTCATCAAAATCCGTTAGTTAGAATGGGTTCTAGAGGGGTCTGAATAGGGTCACTTTAATTATAACCCCCCTGTATAAAAAAAAATACCTTAAAAACTTATAGCTGTGAAGTATATGCTCTGATGTTAATTATTTTTTCTGATTTTCAATTTTGAAAGTTGCCTTAGTAGTTTTCCGAATATAATGATCATTTAGAAAACAAATCAACGTGCTTAACAAAATAAGTTTTTCTTTATATGTTAATCAGGCCTTTTCCATTATTATACCATTGTTCAATGTGTTTATTAAATATCGGCAAACGTTCAAGATAAATTTTACTTCAACTTTCCAATTATTTACTCATTAACAGTAAACAGAATAAAATTAAAGTTTTAAATTATATCTGATACTTAAGCGATCTCTCTTTAAAAAAAAATTCCTATCCGAAGTAACCTCGATTTCGATTGAATATTTGAATTCTTTTGTTCATTATCAATAGAAATATTCGCGAGGATTGATGTTCGCATTCATTTTCGGTAAATGACTCTAAGTGCATTTACTTGGAAAGGAGTAATCAGGATTTGAAATCCTATAACGGCATTTCATTTTTCTTAGTTCTCATTTTTTGATGTGCCTTTTCCTAATTACCATCCAAAAAGTTCAAGTAAAAATAATTTTAAGAACGTCTTAGAATTTTCAACAAAAGAAGACATTTAACTTAAAAATTCAAATGGGATTGCGCACACTCATAAAATAAATATTCTTTTTCAATTCCTTCTATTAGCTCACACTCTCCCTATATATATATCTTGTTCAAATTTTCAATCGTTCATAAAATACTTTTTATTCATCCACTCAAGTTCAAATACATTTTTTTAACTTGTAGGGGATGACACTGGGTGTTAATACAGTTTTTGCAAATATTAATTCAGTAATTAAATTTAATTAATTAATTTTAGTTGTTTTTTTTTTTAGATTTAAATTGTATATATCTACCAATAGATGGCGCCAGATAAACTTAAAAAAATGAATGAAAATTATTTATAAAGGACTTTCTGCAATAGAGTGAAAAAAAAGTAGGATTTGACTTTAAAATTTTTTTTTTATATTACTTGTTTTTATATTAAGTATCTATTTTTAACAATTTTTTCAACAATTTTTAGCAATTTTAGCCTCCATTATTAGAAAACATTTACTCAATGCACGCCCTTGGAAATTTTTTTTCTTTCAGTGAGTAAACAGAAGTATATATAGTAAAAATTTATATTTATTTAAACATCTATTATATCTACATTGTAATAAAGTAACATAATTAAGAAAGATGTTGTAAAATTTCACTTTTAATTGTTGAATCTTGAAATTATAATATTATTTTTGCTAAATCAACCATAGAAACATTCGCACACAGAAAATTAAGATAAAGAAAGATAATATAAAAATAAAAATTATGAATAGCACTAAAAATGATTCTAATGAGAAAGATGAATCCCTGCAGTCAAAGAATTAATCGTCAACTTCTTCATTGGCGAAACAGCCCCATGATGGGCCAAGATCATTTATCTGCTGACAGATTTCGAGACAGGAGATGTTTTCTTTTCGCGAGTTGTTAATCCTATGCTCTACAGTCTTATTAGACCGGGATCTACGGTTTAAAGTGTATTCCGAACCACTACAAACATCCATCGCACCACCGGGACTTGAACACGAAACTGTGGCATCGAGCTCCAGATGGCTAGTCACTAGACTACCAGGCCCAAAAATGAATGCAACGGTATTTTTTAATTATGGACTTCTTCATTGGTGCAACAACCTCATGGTGGGCCAAGGCCGTGTACCTACTGACAAATTTCGAGACAGGTGATGTTTTCTTTTTTACGGGGTAGGCTTGTCAGTTCTACACCCAATAGTCATAATAGACAGGGACTACTGTTTAAAGTGGATTCCAAACCACTTCTCGACTAATGGACCGAGCGCTAGCCACTCGGCTATTAGTAGATAATTTATTTTCTTTTTATTCAATCCCACTATTAGTTCACACTCTCTCTGTATATATCTTGTTCAAATTTTCAGTCGTTAGTAAATTACTTTTTATTCATCCATTCAAGTTCAAATACATTTTTTGAGCTTGTAGTGGATGACACTGGATGTTAATACAGTTTTTTCAAATATTAATTCAGTAATTAAATTTAATTCATTAATTTTATTTTTTTTAGATTTAAGTTGCATATATCTACCAATAGATGGCGCCATATGTAAGAGGAAAATTTCAACTTTATTTATAAAGTACTTTCTGCAATATAGTGAAAAAAAAGTAGGAATTGACTTAATTTTTTTTTTATATATTACTTGTTTTTGTTAATAAACTTGGTATTAAATCCACATTCTGCTAAATATGAAAAAAAAAATGAAATTGAAAACTTTTATATTACAAATCCAAAATTCAGGATTAACTTAACAAAATTCAGGCTATCTTTCTTTTTAATTCATAAATGTTCATAACCAGCTTTCAATCGTTGGTGATTATTTTTTCTAAATTTTCTTTCCGTCTTTAAATTCTTTATGCTTCCTCCTCACCCCCAACTTTATTTAAACACCGCCCTCCAAAAACATATAAAATTACTATCACCCCAGTTGATCGTTCTGTTCACTGTCCCCTATGGGGTGGTATTGCTCACTGGGAACCTGTGGATTGCAGAATATCTTACCAAATCTCAATCAAATTATTGAATTGACCAGCATTCATGCACTTACACTTTCTTACTCAATTCTTTGCCAAAAATAATAAGTCTGAAAATAAAAAAATAAATGTCAGAATGAGAAATATTCATTCCTATTTTGTTAAAAGATTTTCGCTTGGAAACAACTAAAAAAAAATATTAAAAAAAAAAAAAAAAAAAAAAAAAAAAAAATTGCAGAGGAATTCCGACGAATATCAAAATGGACTGATGATTCTGTGTGTACGTCTCATCGTAGAGATATATTGAGCTGTAAATCTCGGATTGTGGCATACCTCTTAGAACATTGTCCACGCCGAGTATTCCCCTACCAATCGAACAGATTGAAAAGTATCATTATTTCTGCGATACGGATGAGATACGAGAAAGTCTTCCGACCAATATTTCATCGCTTTCGAAATCTGGTTCTGTTTCTTTTACTTTTTTTCTGGAAAAATTCCAAAAAACTGAAAAATGGTGAAATCTCAGAGTTAGTATAACAGTAAATAAATAAACGTAATATTTTAAAAGTACTTAAAGTAAAGTAAATTTAAATTCTTATGATAAAAATAAATTAGAACTATAAATGTTTTTTTCCCAATGCAGCTGGCAAACAGATATGGACGTCTTAGATGCCTTAAGGCAAGCGCTGCACAGACGTTACTCACTTTGCATGACCCAGGGGGCGCGTGTAATTTGAACATAAGCCACGGACGCGGAGTAACAATGCCCCCGCAACGCTCTACGATCCTATTAGGACCGGGACCTACGGTTTAAAGTGGATTTTTAGTGGATCCATGGCACCGCCGGGACTCGAACCCGAAAACTGTGGAACCAAACTGTGGCCATTCAGGCCCTCAGAACTATAAATGTAGCGTCATAGAAATGAAATTTTTATTTGCTATTACATACAATTGGTTCAGTTAATTTTTTTTGTGTGTGTGTGTATTAGGACGTTTTACAGCCGCAGTTTTTTCACCAAAAACATTTAATTAATATTTTTAAAATACTTAAAGTATAGTAACATTAAATTCTTATGTCAAAAAAAATTACATTTTTTTTTATATTGTATACAATTGGTTCAGTTAATTTTTTTGTGTTCGGACTTTTTAAAATCGTAGTTTTTTCTAACGAAAACAATTTTATTAATTTTTAACCAATTAGCTAAATTAATTCAAATAAAGGCCATGATGACCAAGTGACTAGCGCTCAGCTCGAGCTCGATACCTGTGGCGCTCAGCTCGAGCTCGATACCTGTGGTGCTCAGCTCGAGCTCGATACCTGTGGCGCTCAGCTCGAGCTCGATACCTGTGACGCTCAGCTCGAGCTCGATACCTGTGGCGCTCAACTCGAGATCGATACCTGTGGCGCTCGGTGCACAGAAGCAGCCACTCATTTTTCTCAATTATCAATAAATACATAAGATAACTTTGTTTTAATATAAGTTAACAAATGAGCTAAACATAAAACACTTGTAAGTATTTAACAGATATGACTCGACAATTTCCTGTTCCAGTGAAATTAAAAACTCCACTGCAACAGAATAACTGGATAATTCCTGAGATAGCGAGTTGCTTACCTATATTACGAATACCTTTTTGGTTTCATGGACCATTTTTGTAGTATGTTGGCAGCCATTCACTTTTCTCAATTATTATTAAATACGTAATATAACTTGTATTAAGGGAGCTTGAATGGCAGAGTGGCTAGCGCTCTGGCGCTCGGGTACCACAGGTTTCGGGTTCGAGTCCCGGCGGTGCCATGGATGTTTGTAGTGGTTCGGAATCCACTTTAAACCGTAGGTCCCGGTCTAACACGATCGTAGAGTGTTGTGGAGAGTGACATATTGAAAATAAGGAAAAACTAACTGTTCATATATATAGTGATTAGGGGATTATAGTCCTTGTTGCTTTACATCCCCATATACCACTTCATTCACAACTTGTATTAAAATAAAGTTGACAAACAAGTTTCGTATTTAGCTCATTTGTTAACTTTATTTTAACAAAATTAAGCTTTTAAACTTTATTTTAACAAATTTAAACGCATTTAGCTCATTTGTTAACTTTATTTTGTTATTTATTTTAACTTATAGAGGCCTGATAGCCGAGTAACTAGAGCTCTGACGTCCGGTGCCCCAGGTTTCGGTTTCGAGTCCTGTCGGTGGCATGAATATTTGTAGTAGTTCAAAACCCACTTTAAATTCCCGTCCTGATATGACTTAAAGCATTGGGTGTAGGGCTGACAACCCTACCAGTAAAAAGAACACATCTCCTGTTTCGGAATCTACCAGTAGGTAGACGGCCTCGGCCCACCATGGGGCTGTTGCGACATTGAAGAATTAAAATAAAAATAATACATCAATTAGAGGAAGAATAATCAAACTCTATGTTAGTATAGCTTGCCCCTTATCAGACATAAAAGAAAAGGCAAAAAAGTTTGGATCATCAGCTTTGTAATTTTTTTTTATTCTACACCCATTTACGGTTGTTCAGCCACACAACACCGAGCCTCCCAGTAGCGTACTGTGATGTCATCAGGCATATCGATAGCAAGTTAATATAAACTCATGTTTGTGAAAATTGCAACACCATGAAGGACTTACTCGAGTGAGCTGAAATTTTCAGGAAATGCAAATTAGTGCATGATATGCAAATGATTAGAATTTCAAGTCCGTAGCGCATGCGTATGCTGAGCAGCGTCCTCTGAACGGCAGATGGATCCGAATAAATAGACGGCTGTAGCGAGGCGTGTACGGTTATCGGAGGTTATCGGTGGTTATCTGCTAGTGGTAAACGTTAGCTCAATCGTTACTTATGCCTCTTCGACGAAAGAGAGCGAGATTTGAACAACTTACAGAGTTTGAACGGGGGAGAATCATCGGCCTTCGTGAAGCTGGATTGTCTTATGGTGCAGTAACAGCAGCACAGTGATGCGTCTTTGGAAGCAGTGGACGGACGAGTGGCGGGCAACTCGAAAATCTGGGAGTGGACCCCGAAATGTGACGTCAGCTCGCGATGATAGGCACTTGGTCCGCATGGCGCTGACGGACCGTACAGCTTCCTCTAGACAATTGGCAGCACAGTGGTCAATAGCTACAGGTATTTCATTGTGTGCTTCATCAATTCGTAGACGTCTGCTGCAGCGTTGACTGCGCGCAAGAACTCCTTTATACAGGATCCCTCTCACACTAAAAGAATCGCCGCCTGCGGCTACAATGGGCCACTCAGCATAGAGACTGGCGTGCTGATTGACAGCATGTCGTGTTTTCTGACGAATCCCGCTTTAATTTGTGGTGCCATGATGGCCGCATTCGTGTCAGACGCTATGCCGGTGAACGCCACCTTCCGGAGTGCATTATCGAACGCCACAGTGGACGAACAGCCGGAGTTGTGGTCTGAGGTGCCATAGCATATCATGGACGATCTCAATTGCTAAGAATTGTGGGCAATCTGAACAGCAAACGGTACATCAGTGAAGTTCTACAGTCCCAAGCTGTTCCCTTCCTTCAAAGCTTGCCAGGCGCTGTATTTCAACAGGACAATGCCCACCCTCATATCGCTAGGACTGTTCAATCCTTCTTTGCAACGCGGCAGGTACAGCGTCTTCCTTGGCCTGCGTATTCCCCGGATATGTCGCCGATTGAACATGTGTGGGATTTCGTTGGTCAGCGTCTCGCCCGTGATCCTCGTCCTGTTGCTTCTGAAGACGAACTTTGGGTGTGCATACAAACAATATGAAAAGCTCTTCCTCAGGCAGGCATTCAAAATTTGTTTGACTTCATGCCTCGTCGTGTAGCAGCACTTATTGCGGCGCGTGGTGGCTACACAAAATACTGATTCCGATCTCTTGTTATTGTTTGTTTGCTTTGAACATTTAATCATTTATTTGTACCACTACCACTCAACTGTGTATTAAATTTCATTCAATTATGACGATTCTTTCATGGTGTTGCAATTTTCACAAACATGAGTTTATAAGTTATATATAAGTTCAGTGTAGTTTCCCATGTGATTGCCGTCGATATTGGCGATCCTACATAATGGACAGATCTCATCCAAAGCCAAACCTATGCGTGGATGGTGTGCCTGCAGGTAATCATAATCATGGCTGGTTGTACGACAGAAGCGTACGACAGCTTCAGATTGTTCTAGGTGCATAGGAATACGGGCCCCTGTAGCAAAGCCTTTCCTCCTTTTGTTCCCGCTCAAGTCCTTGAGACTTTTGCTGGTGAAGTTAACGATGGCTGCAGTGATATGCTTGCAAGAGGTCCTGAGTGTCAGTGGAAATTCCGGTTGGTTAAATTCGGCTCTGCGCTTCGCCATGACCAGGAACCCATTGCAAATGTAGATTGGTAAATGCCAATTGCAGCTTCATTTGGAGGCTCGATATAGGCTGTGAAAGTAGCAAATTGTGTCTTACCCATAGTGCACCACGTGGAGGCATGCTACTTAGCATCCCATCTTTGTAAATACTATTCACAGTTCACCACACTATGAAGGTGCCATTGTCTATCTCCAATATAACTTTTTTAAATATTTTCGAATTCAGAGTCGGTGATTATCGCTCCAGGATTCCAAAATGTACTAGTCTTGATTTAAAGTTATGACTTGTGGTCTTTGCCAAGTCTATAAATCAAAAGTAACTGAGCTCCATGTATATGCTGGGAAGCGATAAGATACATCTCTAGATCTAGACCTTCCATTGGGTTCATACAAATATAAACACCTATTATCTGCTGCTTCGGGAAATGTTACTTCCAAACTGCTGTGCGCAAATTATACATGTGTATAATTATACCAAATTGATATAAAGTGTGTTTAGTGACGAAGACACTTCATGGCGTGCCTTTAGTAAAGTTAAATCTGCTGTTCAGTGGCAAATGAAACTTATGTTAAATGGCAGTACCCAGGCATTTAAAAATAACAATTTTAGTTTCTGTTGATCCTTTTTTATATGTTTCCATCATAAGACTTCATTTTCAATTGTTGTGCTGCGTATCTCTTTTCATACATTATCGTAAGTTTAAAAATACTCAAGACGGCTGTATACTAACAGTCATGGATCCAATGTTAAGAAAGATTAATCAATGGGCGAAAGATTTTTCTTTTGTCACATACAAAGAAAGATTTTTTTTAAAAGTTATAGAGGTAATAAAATTTATAGATAAATAAAAAAAATAATAAAAAAACGCAAGTTGCAAGCGTATCTTTGAAACAAAGCTTTTCAAATGCGCGTCAGTGATAACTAAAATACTATAAAACACTTAAGGAGTTAATTCTGGTGTCAAATTTCTGATAAAAGTAAGATCAATGTAAGAGCTTCCTAAAGCTATCTTTGCAGTGTCACTTGACGATGGTATTATGTACCTGAGAATTATAAGTCTATTCAATAAATTAAAGCATTTAATCCCACATTAGTATCTATGTTAAAGTCACATTAGTAGGTTTATGCTGCATCGATTTCAAAGTTTTTTTTAAATTTTGTATTCTATGAATTCGTAAATTTTATAAGACCATCATACAATATTTACGTGTCAGACATTAAATCATTAAGATGTTAATTCTCTTGTGTGGTTCCGGGTTAGAATAGCCCCACTGTAGCACATACATGTTGTAAAAGGCAGCTAAAATAAGTACCCAGTGCCCGGGGATGTAACCGAGTGGGGTAAAGTCAGACTTCTATCTTTGTGTGACCCATGTCTCTGTACTGCAAGGTCAAGGACAAAAAGAAGTTGCATTTTTACCCTTTGTCATGATTCATCCCAGGTTCATAGACTTGGTCTAGATGTTGCTGTCGATCAAGTGGGATTAGAAACAACAGATGTTAACGCATGTAAGCAATTGCAAATAATTACTAATTAGTATAAGTAATTTTTGCTTAACATATGTCCCCAAATAAAGGTCGTACAAATTATTCTTGTAGAACAGTCAATAACAATATATTCATGTATGTGTATATGTGTAACATTATACACTGCGTAAAAAAAGTAGAAGGACAGTGTTTTTTTGCCAATTAATATCTCTTATTTTCTCCTAACTACCAGATATTTATGCAGATCTAGTTTAATGACCCTTTTTTTCATTTTAGGCAAAAATTAAACATCTACTACTAATATTAATAATAAAATTAGTAGATATAATTTCCGGTGCGTAAAAAAAGTAGAAGGACACTTGCTAATATATTTAATTTAGTGAGTTGTTCTTTAGTTAAATAGTGATTTTGTAC
The DNA here is from genome assembly GCA_021605075.1 of Caerostris darwini. NCBI lineage: Eukaryota > Metazoa > Arthropoda > Arachnida > Araneae > Araneidae > Caerostris > Caerostris darwini. Next base: position 1,390 of record BPLQ01007928.1, on the reverse strand, counting down.
TTTGTTTTATCCTTTTCGGTCAAAAAATCTAATTTGTTTAAGAGTTACGCTGTTTCTCCGTTATCAGAAAGGCCTAAAGGAATACCTTTGAACGATTTTCAAAAGGCCAAATTTCCGCATGTCAAAATGATGGTAAAGGTGTCAGAGAGTTTGCTCGATTGTTGCAGGTGAGCCCCAATACAGTTTCAAACTTTATCAGAAATCCTTATAAAATGGAAAGAAAAAAAAGAAGACTGGTAGACCGAAAAAAATTAACACCATGTGATGAAAGAAAACTTGTTCGTGTGCTTAAGAAGAACAAAGGAAGTGTTTCAAAGGCAAGAAATCAAGCAGGACGTAATCATGTGACGAAAACAAAGAAAGTTTACAGCTATATTAAAAGATCTAAAAATTCATTTTCAAAAAACGGAAACATCATCCTAAGTGGACACAAGCTCACATTGATAACCGTTTAGTGTGGGCTAAGGAGCACATGTCCTGGACTACAGAATGGACTTCTGTGATATTTTCCGATGAAAAGAAATTTAACTTAGACGGTCCAGACGAATATCAGCACTACTGTCATTGTCTGGGGAATGAAGACGAATACTATTCAACACGACAAATGGGAGGAGAGAGTTTAATGGTTTGGTTGGCTGTTGGATACGGAGGAAGGACAAGTCTAGTTTTCTTAAATGGTAGGCAAAAACATACAGACTACATTCAAGTGCTGAATTCCGAGCTTCTTCCTTATGGCTCTGACTTGGGGGGTGAAGAGTGGAAGTTTCAGCAAGACGAAGCTTCCATTCACACCGTGACTGGAGTCAAAAAATTGGTTCCTAACAAATAATGTGGATGTTTTACCATGGCCAGCCAAAAGTCCTGACCTTAATATAGCGGAAAACATCTGGGCAATGCTAGTTCATCGAGTTTATGCTGATGGAAGGCAATTTGATTCACTAACTCAGCTTCGAGAAGCATTGAATGACTCGTGGGACAATTTTTTGTCAAACAGAAGTTCAATCTCTATACAATTCACTTCCAAACAGAATATTTGAAGTTATAAAGGCCAATGAGAAGATCATTCCGTATTAAAATCACTATTTTTCATTCATTATAATGCTGTCCTTCTACTTTTTTTACAAAGTTTCAAAAAAGAGAAACTATTTTTGTTGCCATTAATATTTTATGTTTGAATATCATAATTCTGATGTTAAAATTGTATTTTTAAAATATTTGTAAAAAATGTTTCTAATAAAATATTTTAGTAAAAATAAAATATTTTTCGGTTATTGTTACAAAATCAAGTGTCCTTCTACTTTTTTTACGCAGTGTATATATGTATATATAAACTTTTATTGTTTTTCCTCTCTGCCTGCTTACAATTTAGTGAGTACACGTGCTCTTAAGA
>BPLQ01007927.1:1475000-1672048 GCA_021605075.1 Caerostris darwini | reverse complement strand
GCCATAATATTTAAGAACACATGAACGAATTTAAAAAGTTCTAATATTTTTTAAATAATTCAAATCGGAGCTGATTCTCATCCAACATTAAAAAAATGATACGAAATAAAGTCATTTCTCTGTATTCGGAAATTAATTAAGCCCCTGTCTTTCCAATAATGAGCAGAAAACTCGGTTTTCAATAATTGTGAATTCAATCATTCATAAATATCTGAAATTTAGATTTTCTGATATTCTTCGTTTAACATTGTCACCAATCAATATTTGACTTAATATCCATCGTTATTTCAGACATTAGTAACGTTTTATGACCAACTTGAAAATTTAAGAACTTTTCAAGTAAATGAACCATTAAATAGGTTCCCTAGGAAGCTAAAAAAATATTCGTCATATTAAGCAGAATCAAAGAGTAACGAACATGTAATGAATTTATCCTCCGAAAAAAATTAAAAAATTATTAATTTTTCTCATTTCAGAAAACATGGGATTCTTATTAATTCTGCTGAAAGAGACTGAAACAGTGTTTCAATAACTTTTTTAACTAGAAATCTTCAATTATAAAATTGTATCATTTTTACCTCATTTAATACTTTCTTTCTGTTTGGATTTCATTAAGTTGAAGGTTTTTTTTTATTTATTTAGCTCTCCTTTACCATCTGTTTGTGATTTAATATGAAGTATACTTTTTATTTATTTATTTTCATAAAAATGATAAAATTCCTGTCTTTGGCGGAATTATTACTTTTATCTTAAATAAATGTAAGTATTGAATAAAAAGGAAATAAATAATGTACTTTAAGGTTTTAGCAATGGTCTTGAGAAACCTGATGGATATCATGTTGGGTTTCCTAAGCAAGTTTGGTTTCGTTTGTCGCTCTATGGCTATTTTGAGCCCACTTTAGGCTAATTACATCGGGACCTACAGTTTAATGTGGATTCGGTACCACTAAGAAACATCCATGCCACAGCCAGGATTCGAAGCTGAAGCACCAAAGGCCAGTATCAGGTCTCTACGAAGTAGGAGAAACTAGTTTGAAATCTGACAAAAATATTTAATTGAATACTTACTTGTCTATTCAGGTAACTGACGATATAAACTTACAGGCCGGATTGTATTTGCTTTCAATACAGGGGGGGGAGGGGGAGACTGCGACACTAGCAATGCCACCTTTTGGAGATTTCATTCAAAACTACGCTGCCGGAATGTAAATGCAATGTCAGTTTCTCCTTAGTTTGCCTTAGGTATCGCTGAATCTATTACTTCTGTTATCATAGTGGAAAATGGTATCATTTCATTTTATTCGACATTCGTAAATGAGATTTATTTTTAAGAAAGTTGTTAGTACTTGATGAATTTAAGTAAACAACCCAGGGAAATTCCTAAAGTCTGATAATAGTTTATAAGAATTAATGCGTAATAATACCATGGACAATAATATTTCTACCCAAACCCATAAATGATTTAAATAATATGTTATAAGCAACTTAAAGTATTTAAATAATTGTTAGATATTAATAATAATTCATGTAGTTATGAATTGCAAAATATATATTACATTTTCCAAGACAAACGATTTCAGAAATGTGCACTTGGTAGAGTACTGGAAGAAATATTTAACTTTGTCATTTGTTCAAAGTAACTATTATAAACTCAAATTTTCAAATGTATTTATAATTAAAATATCTTTATAATGTTTCCAAATTTTATGGTTCCATTATAGTATGCTATTCTTTTGGATGTTTTCACAAGTGTATTTTTAAAGTGGCCATTGAGTTTATCGCTAATCCCCAATTTTCTACACACCCTTGAAGAAATCTGCTGAATCAATTTCTTACCTCTTGCACTGTCTGTATTCTTTTAATGATATGTCAACATATAATTTCTCGAGAGGATATGTGTTTTTGTAGTAAAAAAAAAACTGTTGAGTCGTATAAAGTCAAGTAAGCATTTCATATCTTTCAAAACCCATTACATTTTTTATTACTAAAGCCTAGCTGGTAACAATAGAAAAGTTTATTTTGTTTTCGAACTTCTCATCGTTATGTACTTTCAGTTATGATAACGTGAAAAGCTCTGTATGTTTATCTCATTATAATGTGGGCATAGAATTGATAAAAATCATCCAGATGCACAAAGAAGGGCATTCGGCTAAAAATTGCTAGCATGAAGGCTGTAATTGTGAGCAAAATGCTGTTTGGGATTTTCTGCAAATATTACTTCCTCTTTTTGTAAATTATTTAAGGAGTTATTTGTTTTTACAATATGTTAATATGATTATGCGCTTCTATTATTATTTTAATATAAAAATTTAAGGAATTTATAATCTAATAAAAATACTTAGAATAGTTTTGAAATTGTGGTTTTATTGAAAAAAGAATCGGAAAAAATATAAAGTATCAGTAAGAAAAAAAATATAGCCTTAAAATATCTGGGTTTTTTTTTGTTGTTGTTATTAATAAGTTAAAAAACACATAAATGTAGTAAAATAACTGGTCAAAATGTATTGATTTTGATTGTGTTTCAATAAAGATTGAGCAAAATGCTGTATTAGCAAATTGCTTTATAAGACCTAATTGTAAAATCTGTTAAGATTTTAAATCAAAAATACCATTTTTTTCACTATTATGTTGACTAGCGTAGATAACAGCAAATGCATGTGTTGATTATTTTTCCTAATTTTCGAAGTAATTCGGGAAAAATATTGTTTCTTACTTATATTCTGTATAAATCTGCATCGTTTCTTCGAACAGAGATTATGTCTCCTCTCTTGTCCAAATTTCAAAAATGCTGCTGTCCTTAAAAAATTATTTATAAAAATTTCAGGACTGTGCATCGCATGACACTTTAAATTTCCATCCAAATCTATATAATGCTCGATTCGTGGCCCAGTGGTAAAATATACATCAATGTGCGACTCAGTGTATACAGTGATTGTGATAATGTGTGTAGAGTACCTTATAGCCCATTATAATCCATAATATCCACAGTCGGATTTCCTTGTGGGAGTTTTTTCGTTACGATACGAAAATGCAAGATACTTAAACTTACATATCTTTCTGGAAGGCAATGTCCTCCTTGCATAATCCATCAGTGAGGTGTTCATGGCATACGTAAGATGAACACGAGTGGGACCAGTTTTAAAGAAAAATCAGTATATCAATAACATTCAGAAAATTTTAATTATTCATTATTTTTTGCACTATTTAAATATTTTATTTTGCAATTTAACACTTCCATCAAGACACCCATTATAAATAACATTCCTGCTTCAACGATGGGAAACGAGCTCATTTTTTTGCTATATTCATTACAGTTGAAAAAGATTTCAAACCTAATCTTAATGATTAATATTAAAGATTAAAAAAATATACGTTACAGTTTTTACTTTTGATAAATAAAGAAAAAATTTGCTGCTAAATCTGCACTAACGAAATACCCCACAGCTTTAATTATCTTTCTTATAGGTCGTAATAACTGTCTCTTTGATGATACTTAATCACACTTGGACGTAAATTAGCTGCTTGATTACAGAGTTTTGGGAAAAGAATAGACAAGCCGTTCCGCTTAAAATAACAGTGTCCACTACCGCTAATAGCCATCGGTAATTGGCTGGAATTAGTATAATTAATATTCCAGAGTGTTTTTACGGATAACATTCGTTCATTTATCGTGAAAGATGAATGCTCAATCAAGAAAAAATATGTTCTTCCGTGCCTTTACGCAAGCATATTTTTTCATTAGTGACATCTCAATGATCTGAACTTCATGAAAGAAAATAACTTTTCGTAAAAAAACAAATATTGTTGTATATTTTATTTAAACATGTTTTGGATTCTTCTTTAGTGTTTCTTATAATTAATTTATTCTCACGTGAGATGATTTAATAATAAAAATATAAAATGAATTTTATTTATGTATTAAACATAAGTGTGCCACAGGATTCACTTATGTACTATGCCGCGTACAATCTCATGTTGGTTGATTATGAATATTGTTTTTCGTGAAGGCCTTTAAGGGTAACTTCCAAACATTTGCGTATCGTATGGAAAAATTCCGGAAAATACCCATCAGACAGCTTAAATATACACGTTTATAAACGTTCTCAATTGCCATCGAATCTCTCGTTTCTGACAGGGGAATACATTTAATTACATATAAATTTATTATAACACTCCAATTATATCCCACTGATAGCATGCATCACCCAACGGACAATATGACGAGGTTTCATACATGTAGATGACGAATGTTGGAGACACTGCTTTGAAAAGATTTGGTGGAGATTATAGCACAGCGATTTTATACCAACAATTTGACCCTATTTGTTTCATTTTCCTAGTTTTCTTCAATACTACAAGCAAATTTGTAGCAGATAGGTATGAAATTCCTCCTTCCACCATATAGCCCTGGAACAAATTTGGTTTATGTAAGTGGTTGCATATAATTTTAATGGGCCTGTAAATTATTGTAAAGAAATGTAAGGAATTATTTAAAAAAAAAAACATTTCTACAAATTAATATGAATTTTCATTAATTTTTCTTGATTAGCTTTTCTCTAAAATAATTCTTTTGTCCTAGTTATTAGTCCTTGTTATTAATACACTACTCTGGCTAATAGTAAAAGAAAAGTAATGGCGATCGAAATAAAGAAAGCGTAAGAAAAATAGCATAAAAATGAAAATATGTATACTTTAATTAGGGGAATTAAAATTATACTAGCATAAGGCATGTGTATTCTCCTTTCGAAAATCACTTTATTCTAAAATATTTCATCTCCTTTTCATGATTATAAACGTCAACTTAAAATGCTTCTTTGTCAAAATCAAAGGATATGTTGAAGATTATCCCATATCATGAAGTTGAATATCGGAATTTTTTTTTTCATGTAAAAGATTTTTTTATAAATTTTTTAAAGTTATTCTCTGAAATATAAACGCATTTTTTAGAAGCTAACCCTTTAACAAAGTGTTTTTTATCTAAATTACATGATTTTGCTCTGTATCTTTACAATGCCTGTCAACCAAATGAAAAGTTACAATTTTTCATCTGCTTTTATGTATTAAGACATCCCCCCCCTGTTATTCTTAGATAAAACTTCCAACCCAACACTACAGTGCAATCAATAGAGTAACCCTGCTGTTGAAAATGAGAAAAACAAAACTTAAAAAAAGTGCTCGTAAGACAAAATTTCTTCCCTCTTTCGATAGCACACTGTTTTTTGCCGATCATGATAGCAGCATCCCCGAAACGATGGAAAACTCCAGAGAGGTTAGGCCATAACATTTCTTTTGTTATAGGCCAGACTATCTCTTGTTGTTACTCCTTGTCTTTGGTATCACTCGCTAGGATTCCGTGCCAAGTCCTCCCCTAGGAAAATAGACATATAACATGAGTCAGTATTGACATTACTTTCGGCCTAGAAGTTGTAGACGGCAAGTCCCTTCCTGAAAAAGCTACTTTTCTTGAGAAACAGCTTCAAACGGGAAGAATTTTCGGTCGTTTGGCTTTGCAAAAGAGCTTTTCGCCTTCTTTACTGCCCTAGAGCTTCAATTTTGGCATCCTTTGAAGTGTTGGTTAGGTTTTTACCATCATATTCACCTCCTGTTACCTAACTTATTTTTTGATTCAAATTCAAAGAAACTTTATGATTACGTTCAGAAATGTCTGCATACTTTTGATAACTCCTACACCAAAGAGACGAAACAAAATCCAATTAAATACATTGAAATAGTTGGAACCACAGTGGATAAAGATGTATGTGTATTTTTTTCTTGCACATATTTAGATAATTTTGCAGTTTATACTACCATTTTAGTATAAACTGCAAAGTTACAGTAGTTTATATTATTATTTCTATTTTCTACACAAATGTTTTCCATTAATTACTTGTTTTTGCAGTTTCAACGACGAATATTAAACATCTGCAAATCGCAAAACAATCGCATAATTTATTAAGAATCTTATACGATTGTTTCATATTGTATGATTGTTTATAAATATGCTGTTGCTCATAACTGTAACTTTATAAGTATGGATAATTAGATAATTGCTGAGTGTGTCATGTGAATTCCTTGTTTCAAAATGGTATTACTTATTTGCTTTGCATTTATACAGTGTATATTTAGTATAACGTGTTCCACTAATGTATACCACAGGCAGCCAAACACTGATAATGGATAAATAATGTTTTCGGAATGGGCATTTAAGAGTAATTGTTTTGCATTCACATATTCTAAGGGAGAAAACCTGTATAATCCAGACTACACAACCTAACCGTCAATAAAATTAGCTTACACAAGCTGTGGTAATCTATCGAGTTTCCTGATTTCTAAAATAAGTAACAATTAAATGAACCAACAGACAAATCTTCTCCGCACTAACTATGGCTCATTACCCTTAAATCACGAGTTAGGCCACAAATACAGATAAAGAGAAGGAGAAAGATACAATAAGGCAAACCAAGTAAAATAAAATAAGAATAAAATTCAATGTTAAAGAATTAAATAATACGCAATAGGCTAAAATAATTTTCTAGTATAAACAAAATTAAATTGTTAATCTTATCTTTGGATGTTTAACATTATTTTTTCTTGCTAAATAATTTCAATGTTTTTATATAAATTCATAAAGGGCATCGGAAGCTTTGTGGATAAAACATCTGATCGAGTGTCTGAATTTGGTGAGTTCAGATCGGAACCCGAATTGAAAACCGAGGTATGCGCCCAATATATCTTTAATCTCTCAAATATTATCATTAAAACTCTTAATTATTATGTGAAAGGGATTGGCACCCAAGCCCCCCGTACAGCACCCTCAAACTCCTCGGTTCCTACAACTGCGGTGGCAAACTAAGACAGTAGAGTAGCAGCACCCTTAAGTTACATCCTCGCTAAAGAACTGAATCCACTAGGTAACTACTCTTGTGACGAATTACATTAGCTTAAAATGGCCAAAATTTGAAAACATTGATTTTTAAATATAAAAAGTAACTTGTTTCGTATTATCAGAATATAATTAAACAAACTACTGTTATTCGAAAATTGCACATATTTTGAATAGACTCATTTATTCATTTATCCTTTATCCTATTTTACGCATTTATACAACTAATGCAAATTTAATGCATAACAGTTCGTCAATAAACTCGTACATTTATTACGAATTCTGTATGGACAGTATTCTAATTCATGACTATTTTTATAGTTGCCGTAGGTGAAATCAGCTTTGTTATTCATTTTACTGCCATCAGTATAACACGCTATTGGAAAATCTTCTTTACAATTATTGTTATAAGTAATAACATTGATTGGATTTCTCTATGGATGGATGCAGTAGAGCTGAAATTGTCATTGGAAAGTAGTAGTTATTTAGAAAGGATTGGTTGAAATGTTTCCGTAATTCTATGTTACTGAAAATACTGATATCTATGGGTGAAAAAACCGATGAGGGCAAAAGTAGAATCATAACTAATTCTACAATATCCATAAATAATTCGCAACATAATGCGTCTCTGTCCTCGTCGAAGCAGTTTAAGCTTGAAAATTTTGTGTAGTATAGAATCACTTTGGAAGCATAAGAAATGAAAAGCATAATACATTGTTTATAAATAATAGAAGTAACATTTGATTTAATTCCAAAGAAGTTACACAGAATTTGGTTTTATTCAAGTTGTAATTAGTTAGATATATCTATATACTAGTTAGTTATATGCATTTGTTAGATATATCTTATACAGGAATTTCCAGCACAATTTGCTGTCTAGGAAGAGATCTTGATAAATCCCTTCATTTACGACGTAAAGGGGAAATCGGTTAAGAAATGAAAGATAATTTGAGCAGAAAACGTTTTTTTAATAAGCATTAATTTCGATTTCATGGGGTTGAAATCTATCTTGAGAATTTGTGGCCAAACTGAAGCAAAGTTTAATGTTTCTTGAACTTTAGTAAAGAGATTAGATTCTAGTCTGATTTGAAAACACATAAGTAAATCGTCAGTAAATGCAATAGTTTTACAGCAACTGAAGCCTCCAAGTTTCGGCAGCAGATCGTTAATTATTATTCCAGAAAACAGAGCCAGAAGGAAATCCCTGAGGTTATCTCCTCAGAAAATGACCTTTTTTTTCAAAGCACAACCCAAAGTGATTATAGTTGTTGTGTTCTTGAAGAAATCGTGTACTGCAGAAAAATGATGTAGGAAGTATCATTTGTTTCAATAGGTTTAAAATATTTTGACACCATGCTTGATGAAAAGTTCATGGAATACCTAACAAAATTTTCCACAATATTCTTCAAACGCAAAATAGTGTCCTTTGTACTTTTTGCGCGGTAAATCCATATTGAACAACGTTTCTAAGAAATTTCCATTTTGTAAAAATATTTCGAGTAATTTTTTCCAAAAGAAGAAAACAGACTAATCAATCGAATAATGCCTAGATGTGAACTTTAAGAGAAGTATTTTGGGAGTTAGAATGATACATACATCTAGAAAAAACAGGACTTGAACATAAATCTTTGAATCTTAAATGTGGGAATCATATTGTTGACCCCATCTTGAGTAAATGAAGAATCTGGAATAGAAAAAAATTTAGTCCTAGCAGCTGAGTACCATTGCTTATGAAAATTTGAGTTGATTTGCCTGTAAGTGGAAATTAGTTTTCAAATATTGCCTCAATATTTGCATCCAAATATTCTCCCCAATCAGAAGACGAATACCTATAATTACATGTTTCTTCATGTTTTTTTTTTAATCCCGTATATATATATAATATTGTTCATCAATATTATCAACCGAAACAATTATATATCAATCAAATGCATTGTTAATGTCAATATTATTGAAACAACTTTTCCAGGGATTCGATTTTGCATCAAGAAATATAGAATTATATTATCATGACAATTCAAGGTATTTTTGTTTAAACAATTCCTTCATGAATTGATTTTATATCTTCTGATATCTACGACAGGTTGGGTTTGCTTTTTTTATTACTTTTTTTTATCATACGTAATTTCAATTGACCACCTGAGAACATTATGAACTTCAGTTTTTTTTTTGTTTTTTTTTATGGGTATAGAGAATAACTACGACTGGAACAATAGTGCTCAAAACTGTTCAATGAAGGAATTTAAAGAGGAAAAATCCGAACAATTATTAAAAATTTCAGAAAGGAAGGCAAGCAAGTTGCAGCAAGTATTATAAAAATAATTTCAGTCTTCCTTTTTGGGGTTGAAGTTTGACCCAAGGTACCTAGACAGGAGGAAAAGAAAATGAGATTTAAAATTCAGTCATGCGATCAGACAGATTCAGAATCAGAAGTACCTCAACATGAATCATAAGGCATAATATCTATTCCAACAACAATATAGCTAGTACGAGAAGATTAAAAGACTGGTCAATCTTTATTAATAATAAAAACATTATTTGAATAAATAAAAATTTTCAGATTTTTTTTACTGCGAGCATAAGAGAAAGCACTAATTCATAATTCTTTTATCTTAAAAGAATTTATTTATTTTACTAAGATACGGATCTATGTTTTTTTGAAGGTTCAAAGTAATAGGAGAGAAAAACGTAAGTTGAATTTTTAAAATGAATGTTTAAAATTACCGTATTATAATCCATGTTTATAAATCTAAGAATGTTATCTAGCTAGAGCGAACAGTTATGGCACTTTTGATTGTCACCGAATTAAAATCGGAATAGATCCTATACTATTTTGGAAATCCAGTATGAGTGCCGTTATAAAATAGGATTCTTGAATTAGAGCAACGTGTGTGTTATCATTTTCCATGTTGAAAATCAGCTGTTGTATTGCGGATATGAATATATACAAGTTTTGGTTTCATATCAAGCTTTTGAAATTATTAAATTAGTCATAAAAATATCAGGTTATGGGGGGTTTTAATTTTAGCATTATATCTTATACAGATATCACATACTTGATATTTTTGAAACAGTTTTCACTTTTATGCTATTCAAAACATTTGAAGCTGTTACATTGTTTTTACACTCGTTTGATAGCTTATTGTATCCAATGCATGTAAAGTATCTATTTGTTGCCAAAAAAATCTTCAATTTTGCAAACCCACCAATCGATGCGTAAATCTAAGACTTTTAAGCAGTTTTTTTGCACTCGAGGATGATCTTTTACATCATGTTGCCGAGTGTTGATACTTTTTCAAGATGAAGCGGGAGTTCGTTTGGTTCCAAATTTTCATTAGAATCCTTGATGTCCTAATTTTGCTCTGGAGCGATATTTGAAAACTCTTGTCCCTTATGTAATTTGGAGCATTTTTTAATATCATGGTAAGATTTTGTAGAAAAGAAGAGGTGAGATCACATTTCTTCTCAACTTCCTTCTGTATTTTTTTATCTGTAAGAGAGCAATACTTCATCAGAATTCTGTTAATGAAAATAGGTTTTGTGTTTTCTACTCCAATTCGAAATTTCAGTCTTTAGTCCTTTTTTCACCCACAGATACAATGCTTGCGTACGATGGGTTTTGTGTAACGTCTTATGATTTCAATGCTTGCATTTATATATTAGTCACTTCTCAATTAATTTAACAATGAGTAAATTTAACTTATACGATGCTGTCTTTGCATTCTCTGGCACATCAGGGCTCATATTGCACCTTGAAACCAACGCAAAATTCAATAGTATCGTAACATTCTTCAATGAGATCCGCACGGAATGTCAACGCTACTCGACGCTATCTTATATTCTTATCTTAATGAATTTTGGACTAATAACTAACAACTAGTTCCACAACATATGAAGTAAACATATAAATGTGTTGATGCAATTACATTACACGTATCCTATTGAAATTTATTATCTGACTATAGATATTTTAATTTAAGCACACTCACGTATGCTATTCCTGTAAATTGTTAAACAATACATGATATGGGTCTCATTGATATAAAAAGTATATCAATAATTAAAAAAATGCTATTGGAATTTAATTCAATCAGTTGTTCAAAATACACTTACAGGCAAGTGAAGGAAAACATGAGACGTATATTCAAGTTTCCAGTAGTTATGAAAGAAATTGTTCCATTGTGTATTCTGTTGCGTTTATTTTTGAAGCCTTCAAAACTTCTCATTAAGTAAGCACAACTTCGCTTTGCCACAAATTGTTTAAAATAAAAGTACAGTATTCATTAATCCGGATTACTGCAAAAAAGCGTGAAAGAAGGCGTTTACAAAGCCTTTAAATACTTTTCGGCAGAACTAAATCATTGTTGTCTTCGTAGTTAAATTTTCATAGACGAATAATGTAGAAAAAATAGTCAAAATATAAAACAAATAAAATTAATCTATTTAATGATATGAATCATTAGATACCCATGTAAAATAACTGTGTGTACATGTACAAGCAAACATGAATTTATGCATAGATAAATTCAGTTCATGAAAATTTAAATGGAAGTAATCTATCCACACACAAAATAAAATGAAAAAAATAGAAAAGAAAATGTTCGATTCATTATTCGTAAAAGATAAAATTTTTCATTCTTCCGTTAATGCCTTTGTACTGACTATTCACCCTTCGATATGTAACCATTAATGTGTAGTCTTCACCAACAGAGCAGAATAATGGGTTACATACAAGCATTTTATCAACAACAGAACATTTCCTGTCACGAATGCGGAAATATTTATTTTCCGTATGTATTTAAAAGAACTTTCAAATACCTGAAAGTTTTTAATGTTTTTCCTGGAAACTGAAAAGACCACGCCTGAAGCTTAAAATAAAAGAATGAGATGGCATTCACACAAAGTCTTTCCGTTTGCAAAAGAGAAGCGTTACTTTGATAACATCAAAGCAAAAGTAGCTTTTGAGAATGTCGAACAGTCCATTATTTTTAAAAATATAATATTTGTATTCCATTATTTATTCACTTTACTTTTGTCCCATATACAAGCAATGTCCATTGTTACTATATCTGTTAATGATAATTGTGTTCATTTAAATAATAATATTTTTAAAATCCAGTTATGAAAATAGCTTAAGGTTTCTCAACCTTTGTTGTGGCACAGTCCCGCTTTGATTGTAAAATAAAGGCAACGTATCATCTTAAAATAGTATTTTTAAATGCGCACCATAAAAACAAATTAAATCAGTTAAATTGAGAAAAAATTTAAAAATATTATGAAAAAGAACTAATTTCCTCACATTAGTTAATAATAAAATACATAATAAAGTACAGATGAATTCAAATTTCCTTATTAAAAACTTTCCAATATGAACATTGAAGTTATTTATTTTTGCGAGAAATAGTTTTCTATCACATAACAATTTATTACTGTCAATGGTAATTACAAATATAACTAGTAGTATAATAATTTATCACATATATTTATGTGAGAAATGATAAATTGAAGTTTATTTTAAGCATATTTTCTCATCCAAGTTTACGGGCACTTTAAATCAATTCCATGGATCCCTATGTGTCTATAACTTCTGATTAAAAACCCATGAAATAGTTTGATATATAGAAATTTATTTATTTTTTTTTGCTAAGGGGTTTTTCTAGTTTTGCTTTGAATGTAATGCTCCACTTAATTTAGCCCCCAATTTATTTCCGTTTAGCTTGAGGAGGGTACAAGCCCTCAGATGTCTTTATTCAGATGGTGGTGCCAAAATGTGAGTGCAGAAGGAGTGGTAGACGTGGTATGTGGTGCAGAATGGGTCCTTTGTGCACCCTGGAGAACACTAAATCTGTTACGTGTACCAGGCGTTTTTATCCGATATGAATGGCACCGGATAAAACTAAATTAATAAATATTATAAATATATTATATTAACTAAATATTAAATTGGGGAAAACTATTTCCCATAATTCTTTATAAATTATGACTATAAAAGCGAGAATATCTTCGGAATTATTTAATAGCAAAGTAAATTAAACATTGTTATATACTTTTATGCTCCTTCATCCGTTATATATTCATTTTTAAATGTGAAATGAAGCATACATTTGGAATTAATTTATTAACAGATTAAAATGAATACAATTTTAAGATTACTTCATTTGAGAATGGGTACATTTTTATTCGGAAGAATAATTTTACGCAATGCCATTAGGGACATTATATTGTATTAAACTTGAATGTGAAAAAAAAACTACAACAGTATTATTTATAATTATATGCTCAAATGAGTTTTCATTATTAAAATTTCCTTTTTTAAGATAAACAATCTTAATTTTACTTTTCATAATTGATTTCAATGACATTATCAAGTAAAACCAGCACAAATTTATATTCTTTGAAGGTAAGCGTTTGCTTCAGAGTTTTGTTTTAATGAGTTTTCATACATTTATTTTAATTACTAATTATAAATAAAGTGAAATTCGCTTCATGTTTAGTCATTTTCCAAATTTGATGTATCTGTTCATGTATGTTTCTCTTAATAATATAAGCATGAGGAGTTATTAAATAAATTGGTATATATATTTATACCAATAATTTATTGGTATATATATATATATATATATACAAAGTATGCAGGCTGTTGCCAAGTGTAGTAAAAATGCCAAGGGGAATCACTGACAAATGGACAGTTACTAGTTGTTTTACCATTTTATTAATAATAGAGAAAGTTTATGGAACTGGGAACAATTGGAAGACAACAGGAGGAGGGATACGTGTATAAATACTTGCAATACGTGCTCTTTAAGGGCGAAAATTGTCTGATGTCTAGTTGTCAGAGAGAGTAGCAGTCAAGATAGAACATTAATATTAATTAGACCAAATAAAATGGAAGGGAAAAAAAACCCCAAAGGATTAAAGGTAATCACAAGAGCAATCAACCTGTATAAGACGTAATAATAAATAACGTTTCCTATGTAGAAATGTTCACGTGTCTTCAAGTCAGTTCCATCAAGAAATAAAATAATAACAAAACTGGAACAAGTTAATTTCGAATCCAAAGTGCTCCTTAATTATAGAGACGCATATAGAAAAACGTATATTACTGTGCTTCAATAAGATAAGAGTGAAGAATTTTTAACATTAATGTTGTTTTATTAAAGTAACATCTTTTATAAGGGTCCATTTAATTTTGTTAAAGTCGAGTTATAAAAATAACTTAATATCTAAACATGATCATAGAAAAAGTTTGATGTGTTATTTCGGTTAGAAACTTAATAAAGACTCAATATAATGGTACAATTGAACCTGGAGCATCACTAAGATAAAACGTATATAGATGTCTATTTATTTATTTTTGTGGATAGTTTTCTGTCTCCTCAAGCAGCAGTGTTTTTTTTATGTGTTTGGTTATGTTCTGTTCCGCAATTTCGATTCATAAATGTAACTCAGAAATGAAAGATATATATAAACATATTACTTTTTCTCCAACTTTTTCTTTTGTGCCTTTCCGCTACATAAAAGACGATTAAAATGATGTGATATTGGATACAAGATTGATTATTTTTCAGCAAAGATATTTATAATTAGATATTAAATAAATTTATAAAAGGATTACCTGCTAAAGAAGTTTGAGAAACACAATTTGGAATTGTATTTTTAGAGAGATGGAATTTAAAAATCAAATACTAATTATGGAAATGGCTTTATGAAAACACTGAGTGTGAAATTTTCTTGATGTATTTAAGTGAGCAATTTACATGCTTAAAAATAGAGCAATAGAAATTTAGTAAAAGGATTACACAAAATCCAGTCATTCGAATATAATATATAGCCAAAATTATGATTTGTAAATATATTATTTTATAAGCTATACAATGAGAAAAACACATTAAAAATATTTTTAAATGTCAGCAAGATTTAAAAAATATATAGTATTTATCTAATGTGCTTTATTTAACAATAGATAAAAGATGATTCTGATAAAATTTCCCCAAATTTCAATAAATTATTATAGAACCGGGGGTTGGACGTAGGGCTAACAGACCTATCTCGTAAAAAGAAAAAACTATCATGTTTCGAAATCTGCCAGTAGACCTTGGCCCATCATGGGCTGTTGAGCTAAATATGATGATGAAATTATTATAGGCTGTAAAATATTATTAGCAATACCTTTACATTTTCCGTGATAATTTGATATATAATCCTTAGGTATATATCCCTCTGCAATCTCTTTTAACCCAACGGAAGGGCTTTTTGATTTACAGATTTATCAAGCCCATTAATATAAAGAAAGACAGCTTTCAGTTCGGCTTCAAAACATTTCCGATACTCCACTCCGAACTCTTTACCATTTCGTTCCATAAATTGTAATGTAATGTTTAACTATCTACTATTAATAATTGATGTGAATTAAAAACCTAAGTATACATAATTAGCTCTGAAACTTGAAATGTATTAGCAATACCCTTCCAAGATACACGATTCCGTTTTCATCGCAAAAACCAAGGTGCACAAAATGATCTTAATTAAACAAATATATTAATCAGCATGGAATGCATAAAAATTAGCACACAGAAAAGAATTCTCTGACGTTATACCTGATATTACAAACCTTTAATTACTACTATTCAATTAAGATGTTCCTCCTGAAATTATAAGTTAAGAATTTAGTAAAACACGGCACTACTTCAAAAGGCTCGCAGCCATAATTAAAAGAAACACAAGACAGGAAAAGAGAAAGACGGAGCAAAGAAAAAACAGCATATCTATTATTAAAATTAATTATACACCGAGAGAGAAGTAAAGCAGTGTGCTGTAAAATCTCTCCAAAACTGCGAAGACCAAAACGACTAATCATCATTTGCTTCTCACATTCAACTCTAGGGCATCATTAAGTGAGACAAGATGTGGAAAAGGAGAATGCCGAACATTTAGCAAGCCTCTAGAGTGGGGATAGAATTCCGCATATTATTAAAAATAAAGCCGAGTATTTTTATAAAACTAGCAAAAAAAGGAACCTCTTTTTTTTATTAATGATGTGTTTTTTTCTTTCTTCTTTTTAATCTTTAGTAGTACAGCATCTTGAGTAATCTAGTACCAATCCTTTAATAAGGTAGCGACACAATGCATTCGATATCGTGAAGGATTTTAAAAAGTTTCTTTTCCAACCGCTGAGGTGCTTTAAATACGTATTTCTTGATATAATTATGTAGGTTCTGCAACACAGTCTTGGATATAATGAGAGCATTTCGATATAAAACTTGGGCTTCATGGCTTCAATTAAATGATTTAGATTAGTTCTTTCACAAATATCTGGGAGAAAAGGATATAAGAATTAGATTACATTCATTAAATCCGCTTCATCGTACATTGTCTTGTATCGGAAAGATTTTAGGACTACTAATGATAAGCTCACTTACGTAATTAATACAAATGAATAGAGGATATTAATCTCTGCAATTTAAGGACATATTAAGATAATTAATGAAAGCATTGAAATGTAACACATGATGCATATTGCTTTCACCAATTCTATTAAAAAATTACAATTAAATGTTTTCCACATGTTTAATAAAATTTTATAACTTCAACAATTTGGATATTGTTAGGATATTACCACCTAAATAAATTTAATTTATTTACTTTGTTACCTACCTTATTAAATTAAAAAATGTCCAACGATCCCACCATCGGTAAGCAAGAAAATAGAAAACAAACTCGATTTTTTTTAAAATCATTGTTTATTACTTTAATTTAATAAAGCATAATCTTTGAAAAAAATGTGTGCTAATATTCACAAGATTTAAAAATGGTATAAAACCGACTGTTGTATCTAGTAATAAGCGAATGAAGTAAATTAAAAAAGGAAAACAAAATAATGATAAAAATAATAATAAAAATTAAAGTATTAACTTTTAACGTGAAAATTAAAAAAAAAGTTAAATGGTGTTTATTTTTCAATTGGGTTGAGACCTTCCCTTAAAGAACCATTGATTACCATAGTTTTTACAAATTTGGGAATTTATGTTCTACTAAGAAACCCCAACAGGAAGGGAAAAGATTATTTTCTTACAGGACTTTTAGCAGCCAATGTCTCATATTTGTTCATAAGGGAGATAAATCCGAGATATTTTAATAGGTAGCCTGACTGTCGATGCGGACCGACTGCAAATGTTGACACGATTGCCCTCGACGCTTCTCGTTTCTTAAAGCAGTGATTACAACATACGTTACAAGTGAATTTAATTCTAATCCCTCTTGCGCTGTAACTTCAAACACTACCACTGATACGCTAGTCGGTATAGCTTCAAATGTAAATTTCTTACATCATTTCTCAATATGGGAGATACTGCCCTCTTAGGAAGCAGAGGAACTATCAAGGAGACCATGGAAATCTCGGTTACATTTATGGGTCCTTAATAAAAAATAAGGGGACGTTGAAAGGATAAAGACGAAAGAGAAGTTAAAAAAAAATACAGGTTAACAAAAATCTTATAATGGTGGCTAACATCAAGAGTGATACAGAAGTTTGAGCGTTTTCCTTTTAAGTAGTAGATTGTTGAATAATAAAACACCACTTAAAGAAAAAAAAATGCGTGAAAAAATTCAAGTTCCATCATCCAAGTGATAAATCTATACAAGTGCGAAGGCTGCATTCATGGCCCATCTACAAGCTTCTTCGATGCGACAGACGGATAAATGACAAGACCAGTATCTCAGAGAAAAGCCAAAATCTAATGTGCAATACCTAAAAAGAAGTCAAAACAGCAAGACTAAATTTCTTCAACTTCGAAAGCTCATTTAAAAGGAAACAGTAAACCTCGTTATGTGCAGTCAGGAGATAAAATTAATTCGTATTACTACACCCAAAAACTTCTCAGAATATTTTTAAAAGGTGATTTTATCAAAATTTATCCAAATGGTAATGGAGTTTTTCATCAAGACTCGACACACTTGTTACTGCTAAAAATAGGCTGGAATTCCTAAGCGAGGAGACATGTATTTAATAAAGTTTTTTTTTATCAATGGATGCCAAGCAACCCTGATGTTGCATCATGCGATTCTTTTTTGTTGAGATATTTAAAAAAAGAACCAAACAAGAGGAAGTTTTAAACCATGACAAGCCTTAAAAAAGTTATTTCAGAAGAAGTGGAAAACACTCCTGAAGAAATGTTAAAAGTTGTTATATTGAGAAACACTACAAATTTTTGTACTAATATGAAGGAATACGAAAGCATCAAAAGTGATCCCTAGAATTTTCTAGAAAAACTTCCTGGGTGATTCAAAGATGGCTGCAAATGCAAATGCCTACAGTTTCACTTGTATTCACTCATTCCCTTTTTCATATTTAGTCGAACGTGGCTTTAATGCGATCACAAATTTGTAACCAAAAGAAAGAAAAGGGACCATACTTCAAATAATGAATCACTATAATTTAAAAATACTGCTGACAATTAAAGAGCACATGATTAATTTTTTAATAGCAGCACACATTTTCCTTCTCGTTCGAGTCATTTTAATGATATTTTTATTTTTAAATTATCCTTCGTTATCTTAATTATATGTGTGATTTGAATGGTATTATGGTTGATTTTAATAAATAATATTATAATTTCAAACTTCAAAGTATCTTATTTGCAGCATCTTTATTTACTGTTTTAAGACGTAGGTAACATCATGCAGACATTATTGGAAATTGGAAATTGTAATGGGTACTTGGTTACAAGAAGAACATGAGCGAAATTATGTAGATGAATATATGGATACATAAAACAAGATATTTTTTTTTACTGTATTTTTCTGTTTGCTGGCATAAAGGAAGTAGATTTCCAAAGATGTGCTAAGCAAAAAAGCTATACGAAAAGTTAGTCCAATTTCATGAGAAAAGTACTCAATAAATGTATGTTTAAAATTTAAATTGATCTTCCCATCCTACCATGGGGGAGAATATTTATGGGATTTTGACAGGGAAACTTCAGTGGAAGATTTTTAGGATATGATTCCAGTCAGCTGAATGATGGCAAAATGGTAGCCAGATGTGCTGTTTGGTATCATAATTTGTTGCCGTTTGACTGGCTAAGTGATCTTTCCTTATAAAAATATATAACAAAAATGATATCCGGTTGCTCCACAAAAAATGCCAAGGAAGACATTTGCCATCTCCTTTTTCCTCTATCGAATGTAGAGTAATAAGTAGTTCCTTCCTCCTGTGCTGCCCTCGGAAAAGTTGATTACGTCGCATATGTCCTGAATTATGGGTAAATGATATATCATTATAAAAATTTGTTACATTTAACGTATTGTTTACATTTTAAACATAATTAGAAAAATTTGTTTACAGACACAACTATATTTACAACTAGACGTCCACGTCTGTGTTTGCCAGCTGCATTAGAAAGAAAAAAAAATATTTACTACTAGATCAATGTCATATACAATTTCTTGGATTACCTCATTTCGACTTGCTTCAAGGTAATCATATCATGCGTTTTGAAGTGATCAGTACAAAACATTTATTTTTGAACTCATAAATATTAATAAAATACAATTACTCATTAACATTATAAAAATATATTATAAAATCTTATTAGCATTGGGAATTTCCTTTTAGTAACTTTATTAAGAGTTAGCTATTAAACAGCTAAATATTTTTTTCAAAGGAAAAAAAGTTCGTAAAAATACGCTCAATATCGTTTATAGAATGCAGATTAACATATTCAAGAATAAGCATATGATTCTCATCGGAAAACTCTGATGGAAGATCGTAAAAAAGAAACTAGAACAACATCTCTTTCATGGTTTCTTCCAAGAGTGGATGATTTTATTTTCGAGTTTATTACCAGGAAAAATACACACAACTTACATACTTTATCACCCCAACAAAGCAATCCTGTATGCAGTCCGCTTTATCGTCATTTTATGCTGCAGAACGTTACTTTATGAAAATGAGAAAAGTTTTGCTAGAGAAAACGAATCTGGCCTCAAAATTGAAGGTGGCAAAAAGAGTCGTGAATGTATATCTGGTGAATATGTTAGAGAAAATTCGACTGATCGAAGTGAATGAATAATTTATGTAATATTTATAGTCTCATGTTTTATTATCCTTTTAATGGATACATTTCATTTTTTATCAGGAAAAAAAAGCCACTTTTTTATAATATTAAGTTTCTGGGGTAGTATTTAAATGCATCAGAGTTTCTCTTGATGAAAAATTTTATTATGTTGTCTAATGCTGTACAGTTCAACTTATTTCAGATTTTCCACACTAACTTAACAATAGGTGCTTATGAATTAACAATACTATATGAAAATAATCTGACAGCTCATCTATTTACCAAAAAAATAATCTGAACTTTAAAACCATTGTTTCCTCTTTTTGCAATTCCGACCTTTGCAGATGGTGATAATCTTTGTTTCGATCTGCCCTGAATTACATAAACATTTGTTTACATATCTTGGACCTTATTTTTCATTCATGTATGTCACTAATAATGCGTATTTGGAAGAGAAAAACTATGTTTTGTGGATAGATTTTCAGAATTAATTGCATCATATTTGCATAATTAATGTGAATTAATTGATGTGAAAGCTATGATACAGCGCAGGCTGCCAATGGATTTGAACCTACTTCCTCCTGTTTCGTAGCTACTGGAGATAGTCAAGGATTATCAATCCGACTATCTGAGAATTCTCTACAGAACAAACTCTGTTAATCACGTGATCAAATATTCGCTTGTGATTCCTTCATTTTTCATAATGGAAAACTCCTTGTAACCTTATTGTAGACACGAGATGTTTACGCATGGTACCAAAATTGATATTAATTCTCCTCGTTGCTGAAGGCTGCTACTGCAGCGCATGCTGCCAACGGATTCGAATTTACTTTCTCCTGTTCACTAGCTACTCTAGACAGCCATGAATCGGGAATCATTTGGTCTGTTTAAGTCGTTTGGATCAATATAATTTTTTTTTGTAATTTACTATTGTAAATTTGTAAATATTGATTTGTTATAAATTTGCTCCCATACTCTTTCCGTAAGCAGTACTAAACTTAGTTTTTGTTGCATTCAAATTACATCTAATTAGAGTCGCGATGACGAAATCCCCCCCCCCATCCTCCCATGGCGCCTTGATGCTGCTGGTTCCAATGCTACAAGGAGTCCAATCTTGGTTAAGGCAATTGAAACTCTTGTACCATGCTGAGATTGAGTCATCAACAATAATTATATTCTTAAATAATTAAAAAAATATATATAAATAACTATATAAATATAAATAAAATATTCATTAAAATTAAAATTTGATCTACCAATTTTTGAAGAATATTTTTCCAACGACCATTTTATAATTAACCTCACTCTTGTCGATCAACATTGTTTCCTAGAGCAGTGGGGTAGAGCACTGGGAAAACATTTAGGCTTAACCTCCCGACATTAACTTTCCACATTGGAAAAAAACCTGAAAACCATAGTAAGAGTAATTTTTATATATTTTTTATAACTGCAACCAAAATTCAATCTATATTTTTATAACATTTTCTATTAAATAAAAAATACATTTTTTTTAATAATTAACTCGTATTTTATAATTCTTTAGTTTTTCTGAGATGCTGTACCCTTATATAATCCTAAAATGCTTTTGTTAATATAATTTTGCTTTATAATTTGTTTGAATCCGAGTCTTATTTAATTAAAAAAATCTCTCCAGTGGCTTAGTATATTTTTAACTTAAAAAAAGGACACAACTTCACTTTCAGAGTTGGACAACTTGATTACTATAAGTACTCATATATGCATTACAATGTTCATATTATGTTAGTATCAATTTAGTCAGTTGAATATTCTACTTGGTTTTAAACCTTTTATTATAAGAATTAAATCTGTTACATGTTTCATGCGCCATTTTGTTACAATATTAAAGCGTCGTAATTAATTATAATCAAATGTCTTCAAGTGGATGGCTGCATTAAAGGAGTATTATAAATTAATAATAACACATAGCGAGCCAATTATAACCTGAACTCATATTTCACACCCTTCAGCCCTGCTTAATCCAGCAAATCAACATATTTAATCTGAAAAAATCATATCATATTTACTGAAACCAGAGTATATAAATAAAGCAGTACTTAAAGTATTTTTTTTTATTCCAAATAAACAAGACAAACAAAAAAATCGTTAAGTCCAAAAAAATCACTGCGCTTCAAATTTAAATTATTTGCACCTTTTAAAAAAATCTCACGAACAAACGAACGAAAAGACGACGCAGAAATATTTTATGTGCCGTCAACGAAAGCACGGCCTTCCAAGCGGAACGAAAATAGGAGACGACATGAAATGAATCAATAATGCACTCCACAGATTAAAAACATAGCAAATGATAAGATGGGTCGGGAAAAAAAAGGACGTGTACCCTCACACAAAGGCTCTGGATACTCACAAAACAGATCTTTGTAATTCACGGGAAAAACGACACTGAGTGAAGTAGAACTGGCATCAACAAAATCACATCCTACCCATCAGAAGATGAATTGCGGCCCCAGTCTCAAGTACCGAGATCAAAAGACTGGATCGAACATTGTAATTTATTAGATTGAGGCACCCCTCCCTGCAATCGGTCGCTTGATTGTCCGGTTTTCTTTCTCGCGGACTTGTCATGTTGTATCGGGAACTGGCGATAACTTCCAACATATTGATTAAAAACAGATGCGATTTTTCACTCTCTGTAATTTCGAAAAGTCTTGGGGGATGTCTTTTAGTGCTTTTGGAATAGGTGAAAAAACCCCATCGTATTGGTTTCATGATGCAAGTTTCCCTTCGGATTTATAATGGGGGAGTTATTTTACATCAATAATAATATAATAATCTCAATAATTTTATATTTACTTCATTGAAAAAAACTTAAAATTACAGTTACCCAGCAACAACTTGGCAGACAGATCTTTGTCTTTCCGAACTGCAGATGACTTTATTGTTTTAGACTGTATATATGCCAAAGATAGACATTATATATCTCCCTTCAGATTTATAAAGGGGGGGGAGTTATTTTACATCGATAATATAGAAATCTCAATAATTTTATATTTACTTCATTTAAAAAAAATTAAATTTACAGTTACCCAGCAGCAACCTGGCAAACAGCTCTTTGTTTTTCCGAACTGCATAGAACTTTACTGTTTAAGACCGTATATATGTCAAAGATAGACAATATATATCACTATACCGGAAAGTATTTTCATGGTTCCGAGGAGTTGGAAAGGAAGGTGCAAAGCCCCAGTAGCCACCCCTAACGGTACTCGTTTTGGGAAAGAGTTTTGGGTATTCTGATTTTATAAAATAAATACGAGGCAGCTTCTCTTACCTTGCATCACGGACTTATTTTTTCTACATAAGTTAGCAAAAAAAGTTATTCCGTTACTGAAAGATTATTAATAATTCTGCGGAATTATTAATTGGCCACCCATATATAAAAGAAAAATAAGCTTATTGTATTGTATCTTCAGTTGAAAGAGTTTTTTAAATGAACTTTTCATAAAATCACAAATTTGTTAAGTTTAAATACAATGCATAATAAATGACAATTTACTTTAAAATATATTAAAAAAATATATCCCAGATTAATACGTAAAATTAAAAAAAAACAATATCTTACTATTCTTTTAAAAATTAACATTTGATTGTCATGAATTAAAAATAATGCAAACATTTCTTATCGTATACATTGATAATAAAATCAAAAAGCTATTTTCTCGCAAAATTCAAATGTCATTTTTTTTATCGGTACACCCACTGAAATAGTCTAGACAATGAATACGAAATGTTCTTCGTTATCAAAAGTAACAAAAAGCAGTAGCTAACTACTTGTTTTCGTTGTTATATTAGATTGGGAATATGAATAATAAGATGTCTTTTGACTATAACTCAGCTTGCTGAGAAGCCTGATATACTTCATTAATCATGTGCAAAGCATACATTTCAAACAATTGCTATCATCTGGACGTTTCAAAGGGGAAACAAAAGGCTGGATACCTGGAGGATGTGGCCACGTGAGGCATAAATGTATAATGGTTGCTATGGCAACGACACATGTTTCTGTGTTTGCTGTCGAGATCCCCGCTCACTAAAAAGGAGTGATTTTTTTTCCCTTAGAAAACAGAGTCAGGAAAGAAGAAACAAAAGGTTTTCTCTATTAAACAGTGTTTTATTTATTTATTTTTTATTTTCATTTAGGTTTTTCTTTATGTTGGATCTATTTATTAATCGCATTTTAAATTGCTTGACTATTTAAGAGATGCATTAATTGGTTAGCAACAAAACAAATGTATTTCAAACATTTAAAATGATAAAAATTGTATTTATTTTAAAATAATAAATAAAGTATAATATGTCAAATCTTGTTCCAGGTTAATTGTTAATCGTTGTCAAACCTATGTCAGCATTGTTGACGAAAGAAAACTTATAAATAAATAAAACTTATAGAAAATCATGAAGATAATAATTTATAACTGTTTAATTAATTTCCAGTAAATATTTTTGAAAATCAAAATTGTATTCGCAAATCAAATATAATTTTGTTTAATTTACCTCAATATGTGATTTCCAAGGTAAAAACAAAGGTGTTTCTGCGGATACACAAAAAGCTATAAAATGTTCCACCTTTTGATATTGAATTATTTATTTTTAATTGCATGAAATTTGTACATATTATCAAACGCTTTAACTTACAATTGATATATTTTAAAAATACATATTTAAAATTACTTTTACCTTTTTACTTTACCCAGAGACAAAACAAAGTTGTTATTGGACCAAGTTGTAATTTTCTCTAGACTGCTTCACCTTATAAAAACATTTTTGTCATAATGTTCTAAACTTCATCTGGATTTAAATAGTTCTTCTTAATTATAAAGCTGTTTAACTCACAAGTTGCTGAATTTAGAAACTTAATGGTAACTTTTTAAAAAAGAGAATATTAAGTTGTGAGAAAGAATAAGATACTTAAGGAAACAACATAGTATAGGCTGCGTGTCAACATATATAACGTTAGCACGAAAGGTTTACTGAAAACACACAACGGCTCAAAGTGAGGTGTTCTTCCCTCTGCTCAATTGTTCAGAATTTCTAAGATTTTCTCTAGAAAAAGATTTATTCAAAATTATACAAATTTATTCTTTATATGTACGATATGACATAATTGAACACTTATTTTATCATTTAATCCTTACATATTCTTCAAAATGAAAGCAATACGTAAGAAATCTCTCTTAGGAAAAATCTTGAAATATCAAACTCTCTAAGCAAGCTTGTTTTAACATATTATGGTTATGCAACTTAGCCGGAATAATTGTTTTATAGTTCTAATCTGTCAATATCTTAAAATTTAGAAACTACAATATGAAAAAGGAGAGAGAGTGAAGAAATCCTGCAAAAGCTAAGAAAGGTCAGAAATATCCTTTTAATGCACCTTCCTTCTAGTCTTTTAATGAGCCATCCCAATCTACTCTATCATCGTGTAGATGAAATGCATTTCCTATTTTGGTATTTATTTTAACATTTGGGTAACCTCCAACTGTATCTAAAATTGTAAAGATTGGAATTGTTCTCTGTATATATTAATATAAATTAATGATACTTTGTTTATTCACTGAATTCCCCTATTTTTTACGAAATCCAAACAATAATATGGAATCTTTTCTCTCAATGTTACATGTGCTTTATAAAAGTATGTTTAATTTAACATGGTACAATTACGCCAGCTTAATACGAATCATGGTTTCAATCTTGCAATATATCAGTTTCTTACAGTGGAAAGAAGTCTACTATATTTTGTTAAAGTAAAACTCTACTCAAGCTAGGTGGTCAGAAATGTAAGACCCTTGTCTATCTCTTGATAAGCCAACCTAATCTATACTTTACGGAGTAGCTAAAATGCTATTCAGGTTTGCTCTTCCTTTTAACATTTAATAAATCTTCTTCTTGAAAAAAGTTTGCTAAAAAATGTAAAGATTCCTTTTCAATATTTATGATTAAATTATTCCCTATCTTTTTATATTCATTTTTTCCACGAAATGAAAATAATAAAAAATTTTCTTCACAAAAATTTACTTGCAAACCTTGAGAATGTTTGACTTAGTACAGTTAAACAAGTTTAATATGAATCATAATTTAACGCTTCAAATCCATTAACATTGTCAACCCTAGGGAATGCTGGGATGAGGGGGGAATCCTGTGAAAGTAAAGGGTAGGTAGGGGGTCCGAAATATCATTCTAAGATCCCTCTATAAGCCATCCCAATCTACGTCGTCACAGGGTAGGTGAGGGAAGACCCAACCCTCTTCAATCTGCGCCCAGAACTAAAGTGATTACTTTGGGTTGGAGTATCTTCAATTGGGTCGAAATTGTTTCTCAGGATCTTACTTGCGTCCAGTGCAAAGTTAGGAAGATAGGGAGCAAGAGAAGAAGGGATTTCCCAACGGGTATCCCTGAGAGAAATCCTTATCAAACAAGGAGGAATTCTTCGTACAGTTCTTAAATTCGTTTCAGCGGGAAAGGGGAGTGAAAACAAAAATGAAATAAGGTGGGATATAAGGGGATGATAGGTAAAAAAATGGTGAGAGACAATTTGGGGCTGAAAAGCGAATTGCTCTCCCAACGAGTTGAAATTCATGAATATTTACGCAGATTACGTCGGAATGAACATCAATTGTTTATTCCTGCGTTCTCTTACATAAAACGGCCTTAGTAGTTTTGTTTTTATCCCTTGTTTCCCCCTATCCTTTTAGATACTGCATTTGCCATCCTCTTCTCCTTCATTCGTTTAAGCTGGGGAGGAAAGTCGCTAGAACACGCATACACTCTGGGCTAGTACCTTTTAAACTTTGCAGCGAGAGCAAGGTAAATTAAAAAAGGAATATACAGAAAAGATGAAAAAAACTATTTTATTTCAATGGCTCTGCGATGGAAAATGGTTAAATTGGAGAGAAGTGACGCATAATAGACTAAACCTGAAACATTTTAGATGGAAGTTTGGAGGAATACAGTATATTTTCACTTAGCTATTAAAAACTAAAATCTATTTATTTATTTTTATATGTTTGCTTTCTTACCCTGTCCTTCCTGAGGAAAAAAGGTAAAGAAAAATTGAATTGAATGAATAGAAACCAAATACTACACATGAGGTTTTCATGTGTTTTCGATGTATTTTTTATTATATATATATATATAATATTTTAAGTTTCAGAAATTTCAAAATATATAATAAGAGTTCATAAAGAGAAAATATGAGTGTTAGTGTTTAGGTATTATTTCGCGATGCACTTATATTCAAGTGCTTTGATTTCAATAATAAAGTAAGTTAATTTTAAATACTAGTTAGATTTATAAAAAAAATAGAATTAGATATATGATATTTGTATGCCAGATAAATGTGAAAATATAAGAACTTTAGTCGATTTATGCATATTTACAACTGCATTCATTATGTAGTCAAAAGGAACTGTCTTAACTTTAATATAAAGAAACATGCATTTATTGAATAATTTGATGCAACACAAACTCATCCAGCTTCTGAGCAATACATCATTATATGATGTATCTGGAATATTACATATAAAATAACGAGTAAACCCTTTTACATTTAAGACAGCACAATGCTAATTTAACCAAATTCTTTCTGAATAATTAATAGTTAATTCCTTCTAAATAAATAATTAATAATTATTAGTTAATTCCTTCTAAAGAAACTGAAAACAGCCGAACAATGTTTTTTCAGATTGAGAAAAAAGTGTTATACCAAACATAGTAGTGTAAGAATTGTACAAGAATTGATTAAAATAACAAAAATATATTTCAGGTGGAGATTGATAGAAAAAAGTCTTTTTTATTGCAGGCTAAATGTAGTTAAATAACCTTCCTGCGATCGCGCAAATGTGGGAGACGCACTTGAGTTGATTTGAGTTAGATATTTTTAGATCAGATTGTGCTATGAATATTCGATCATTCCTCCCGCTCGCTTAGAATTATTTTCAACCATAATTTGAATTTTTAGGTGTAATAGGTCTCTGCAGATCTATCATTTGTATGCACACAGTGGACAAGCACTGTACTACTTATAATGGTGCCAGAAACACAAGATGTTAGCATCTTGTGGTTTTATTTCTCTTTGTTTAATATAGCTGCCATAAATAGCTATATAATTCTTTCAATCAACAACAGAAAAAATACTTAGAAGAATCTACAGGATACAGCTTCCAAATGTCCTTGTAAAACAAGCACCTATTTATCTTCAAAGTGATCTAAACATGAAAGTGTTGAGACGGAAAACAGTACTATGTATTGAACTAGAAGGACTTATATCAGGGGGAAAAAGAGGCAAGTCTTGTCAAAATAACACACATCTTAAAATCACAAGATTCAACTGTATGTATTTTAATTTATATGTTTGGAGCACACCAAGCACTTTTGCTGAGAATGCAACGCTGTGATTCAATGATTATGAAGACCGGTCCATTTCTTTTTATATCTAAAATTCAATTTAATGTGTTTTCTTTGTTATATTTGACTTAAATGTAAATAATTTATTAATTATATCGACAATTTTGTTCCATTCATTTCATTTATACAATCCTTTGGGCATTTTAAATTGTTCAATGCCAAAGTTTTACATTATTTATATTACAAAGATATAATATAGAAATATGAATAACATTTCTTTAAATAAATTGTATTTATTATTTAAACTATAATTTCAATAAATACATCCTTTACATTTTTAATTTTATCCTCCAATTCGATATTTTAAAATAGTGTACATACAGAAATACACGTCGCATGGTACGTCCTGTACATTGGTATGGAAGATTAATATGCTAAAACTTTTCTAATGCCAAAGGTAAATTACTATTTTATTTACCTCAATAGAAGGCATAGAAAAGATTCATTTCACTATTAATAAATTTCTGTTAATTCCTTGTCTAGACTAGCATGTCTGGTTATAATTATTATTGATGTTTGGCGTGTGAAAAGGATATTTTTGCTCAAATATAATAAATGAAATAAAAATAATTATTTCAGTTTTGAAAATATTTAGTTCTATGAGGAAAATATAAATGTTTATGCAAATAATATATATTTACTAATAAATATTCAATTTGTTTTAAGGGATTATACCATCCTTTTATAAAATTATAATTTTTATGTATTTTGCTTACCATGATAAATAAATAGAATACAACTTTAATAGTGAAAGCATATGACGTTTAAAATAATAACGATAATTTCAAAATAAAAGTATTTAAGATCAATTTTTAATATTTATTAACTGTACATATTACATATATTATATCCTGACATACATATATACATAAGCTAAACTTTTCCAATTATATATTTTCTGTTTACATTTAATATCTTCCTGAAAACATTGTGAGGTTTCTTATAAACTTATAGACATATGAAAATAAACGAAACATTGATATTTTTACCATTATAAATATAAAATATTTGAAAAGTAGGCTAAGTAAAAAATTTGCAAGATAAATTATTTATAATTTGAATTTTTTTTTTTTTTTTTTACATAAAGTCATAGATTTAAAAGGTAAATGCAATGTTAAAGCAAATGTTATTTAACAAACTTAAGATGATCGATTTCTTTAAACTTTCATTTCGTTTGCAGAATATTGTACTGTATTATGATAATGATTGGTCTTGTGGCTTTTTTTAGTATGAAATGTTTCTCGCTATTTATTTAGGAGTATTAAAGTTTTTGAGATAGCATCTATGTAGCATATAAATAAAGTTATTTAATGTAATAGCATGTGCAATTTAAACTTCTAAATTTATACAAATTTAAGCGTAAAGATTGATATACAATATTTATTCGGAATATTTCAATGCCGTATTTCACTATGTTTCTGCATTTTTTTAAATGTATGTAAATCTTTTTCAGGCGAGAATAATGATGATAATAATAATAATAATAATACACTACAGGGTGGATGCTTATGAAGGCTTACAA
Organism: Caerostris darwini; assembly: GCA_021605075.1. Classification (NCBI taxonomy): domain Eukaryota; kingdom Metazoa; phylum Arthropoda; class Arachnida; order Araneae; family Araneidae; genus Caerostris; species Caerostris darwini. The sequence goes on along the minus strand of BPLQ01007927.1, from coordinate 1,642,152 downwards.
TAAAAATTCAAGTCAAAACAAAAATTAAAGAAAAAAGTAAACGTTATAAAAGAAAGAGGACTTTTTTTTTTTTTTTTTTTTTTTCAAAATGTTTTATTACTTTTTATCTAGATTACATATAAATTCCAATATTTGTAACACGTGATTTACATTGTTTTAGTTATGAAGTGCATGTTATTTATCTCTTTTTTTTTTCTTTCAATTCCTTCTATTAGCTCACATTCTCCCTATATATATATATTGTTCAAATTTTCAATTGTTCATAAAATACACTTTATTCATCCACTCAAGTTCAAATACATTTTTTTAACTTGTAGTGAATGACACTTGTTGTTAATACAGTTTTTTCAAATATTAATTCAAAAATTAAATTTAATTAATTAATTTTAGGTTTTTTTTAGATTTAAGTTGCATATATCCACCAATAGATGGCGCCAGATAAACTTAAAAAAATAAATGAAAATTATTTATAAAGGACTTTCAGCAATATAGTGAAAAAAAAGTAGGAATTGACTTAAATTTTTTTTTTATATTACTTGTTTGCATATAATTTCACATTAGCAGTTCATAAAGTGTGTTCCACCAGCAAATGAGGAAAAGAAAAGCAAATGTACTATAACTTTATTACTATATGATGGAAAGATTTTGCATAAAAGTTCAATAGAGTTTTCACAATTGTTTAAGCGCTAGTAGTAGCTAGACACTAGGTCTTGCATTTCCTCATCAATGAATGATAAATACTTTGATGACAACTAACTTGTGACAGAAGGTTTGCCCTCAACGTCATTTTTGTAAATCTGTCCACAAAGGAGACTCCAGGCTTTACATTCAACACATTGATGAGTGAAATTGATAATTGGGCGATGCGAATATATTGTAGCCATTAAGGTTTCTCGTTCGCGAATTAAATTTATATACGAAATACGATAAGTTAAAACTGACCAATGTCAAAAATAATTATTTTATTTCTTATTGCAAAAATTTCTAAAACATAAAATAAAATAAGTCCTATCAAAAAAATTGTTTTTCTTGTTTTTCCAAATAATTTTGAAAAGAAAATTTTTAAAGGTTAGATTTGCTTTAAGATTGTTGTCCACCTTAGCATTTAGCTGCCGAGAGTCTAGTGGATGACTTCATAGAGAAGTTCGCACAAACTCAGTCTGTTCAAGCAGTTTTGGGTGAATAATTAAGCGATACCGATAATTGCATTTAATAAATTCAAATTCTGAAAATACCGAAAATTGAGATTAGTCTCCACACACACTAATTGGTTTTAGAATATTTTTTGTTCTAGAATATATTTCCAAAACCCAATAGTTCAACAACCGTTTTATTTACTATTTCAATCCTTCGTCTTCTTGAAAATCCAGTAACTCCAACTCTATAGCTATTATATCACCAGCAATTGACGATAAGACGGTACAGGTTATTTATATACAGTATTCTACAAAATGCTAGCAAGAAAAAAAATTTCTAAAAATGTAACGTGTGTAAATAAATCAGTAATATCTTTTCCTACTATGTGAAGCTTGTGTGTGTAATATGTAGCTATAATTTTATAACCTGATAAAGTTTATAAAATTGTAATAAGATACATAAAATATTGTAGGTTTTAGAAACCAGATTTTTTTCTAAGAATTTGTTTGCTACGGAAACAGAAGATATTATGTAGTAAATCAAAAATAAGTTTGCCATATTCTTGCACTGATAAATTCAGTGATTGTAAGCGGTTTACTACATCTGAATATCAATTAACCATCTGTCATCTTCAAGTTTAAGAACATTTTCTCTTTTACAAATTCTTTGATTGGTTGATTCTAACAAATTAAAGAATTTTGTTAGAACATTCCTTCTTTACAAATAATAATTATAATTTTTTCTTTTACAAATAATAATTCCTTAAAATTCTCAGCTCAATAATAACCTTATTAACTAATGCATGACACGTTGAATGAAAACATTCTTGCATAAAATGTATGAAAATGTATCGAAATAATAAATATAAAACAGTATGGAATTTTTGTTTCTGCTTTTGGTAAAACATCAAATTGGTAGAAATATAGCCTTTTGAATGTCATATAGAATTATTAAACAATAGAAGGGTTTTTTAATAATTTTATAATAAATGTGAAGATAAAATATATTATAGATATAATATATTTATGAAAAACAAAGAACTCATAATTTGTTGAGTTAACTTATGAAACTAAAACCGCTAACTGATCTAAAGAATATAGAAGACTAATATTGAGAATCGCACGTGTATTCACTATCAGAGATATCGCAAGAAAGGCGTAAGAATTATTCAGAACGAGGAAATATCACCTGAAGGCATGGGGTGCTAGACCATTGTTCGAATCATGATCTCTTTTTCTCTACCAATGGTGTATTGTTCTCCTACAGGAATAACAGAAGTTGCCTGTAGCATACCAGTGGACTTGAGTTCATGCTAAGAAAATGGATCGAATCACAGATAGAAACCACTTATTACATCGACATTCTTTAGAAATATACATATCATTATTTGTTCTTTAAGAATAGCATCTCCATATGTCAGAGGAATATGCTCGAGAACTCTGCAAAAGCATTCTACTTGAAAAACAATAATTTCACTATTATACTTAGTTAAACACTAAGAAAAGATTTCCAGTTGATAACAACAAAAGCTATTTCAAGTACTTGTAAAAATTTATATTTTCTCTTAAAACGGTTTGATAAACTATTAATTTCCGAGTGTTTTCATTTTTTTAGCTTAATTGAAAGAATATTGTTTCACCTAAACAATAAATTGTTTTTTATAATTCTAAATATTCCTTGATTTAATTTAAAATTATTATTAAAATGTTTAGATTAACTAAAATAGAAAAATTTCCCTGACACTATTGAGATTTCGATAAAAAGGTATCAGTTCTGCTTATATTTTTGATTTCAGGTAAAATTTTAAATAAAGCAAAAAAAAAAAAAAAAAAATCCAAAATGCATCAGTTTTACTGTATTATTCTAATATATTTCAAAATTCAAATATTTTTAAAATTTTCTTAATAAATGAAAACAACTTTTTACAATCACTATCTATGCAATGTTTCAAAGTTTGGTGACTTTTACTCTAGAGCTTGACTAACAATATCAACTATTTTTATCATGCTAATTATTTATTTGGCGACACTTTGTTACATTTATATATCTCCTAACTTTTCAAAGGTTGATCGTAAGAGAATGAAATTGAAGGTAGTAGCTAAATATTTTTGTAAATGTTCTGCTGTAATAGTCTAAAAACTATAGCTGCGAGTCTAAAACGTCAGTGACCCTGAAACCATTTCAATATAATGTTGCACATTTTGTATCACAGGTTATGTTGAAAATAAAGTCATCCAAGTTGTTGGCTAAGATTTTTTACAAATCCATAAATTTACTGTATCTACAAGTAAATTATGTAAATCTGATTGCACACAATCAAAACACTATCGACCACCATGTAGTCCTAGATCATTTGGCTCGGTATTCTATTTCTTATGGGGAGTGTTACAAGCTTCCAGCTATAGTATCTTCACCTGTTATTTGTCTGACATGAAATGCCCTACTTCTACCAAATATTTAAAAGTTATAGGATACTTCTTAAAAGGTGGGTTTGTTTATTAAAAGCTTTCATGTATTTCTAAAGAATCTTTATTATGTAAACCATAATCAAAACAAAGCTTACCTGAAAATCACATTTTACCCAATCTTTCACCATACGGTATTAGTAAGATATAGTTAATTTTAACCTTAAATGTTTGTTCAATTTGTTGGCATGGCATTTACCCGGGCCTAACAGTCTTTAATACCAGCTTTTTGAAAGTTTCCTTCTTATTATTCCCACACTCATCGTCCTGTTTTCTTAAATAATTCAGTAGATAAATAATATGAAATTTTGAAAGGGCCTAGGATTCTGATATTTTTTTATATAATCCAATCCGTTTCCCATTTACATGGGAATTTGTCTTTTTAAAAACGTTACACAGCATATGCCCATTTCAATGTGATTATTTTAGTCTTTTGGCATTCTTAATCTGGAGTTTTCCCTTTTCATGTAAAAGAAAACTGCAAAAGCAAAAGATCTCGAAAATTTGAAATATTTTTAACAAAAATAACAATGATGATAATTCTGGCAAAATTTAAAGTTAGTAATTTCTAAGGTTCTGTAATACTTAAACTACGAAAGAGACATTTAAAAAACGAAATATTTTTTCTGTTCAAAATGAAATCCCTTTTTATAAAGCAATTTATGAAAAAAATGTGCTAAAAATTCTTTTTATTGAATTTTGTTTGCAGATCATTAGCTTTAAAATCATCTGCACTAAAGTATTTATATTTTTTTTTGCATTAAGCATTTTGTATTTGCATTAATCATCTGCATTAAGTGTTTTGAAATAAATATATTATCAAATATATATCATACTTCTTACTAACGATAAAGAAGAAATTTTCAATTTAGTACGAATACTCCAACTAAAATTTAATTTGATAAATTTATGAAACGTAATTTTTTGGAAGTATCAAAAAATATTTTTTAATTAGCTATTTAGAATCCTCCATTGCTTCCAAATTATATAAATTAATAATTTATCTCTTTTAAAATTTAAATGGAATAAATATTTATTACATAATTTTCGTTCTTACATTTAAATGTACAGTTTTGTAGGATGTTAAAAAATCATTTAGAATACATACATTTCTTTACTTAGCGAATTTGCTAATAAAACTCACTTGTATAATATATTTATATTTATGGCTGTTTTGAAGAGAACACGTTTTGTAACATGTTAATTATATACTAAATATATTTTGCTGTTCTAAACTGGAAATATCTGTTTTAATAAAATTAGTACATAAATTAAAATTAAAATACTTATTTCCTTACATTTGAAAAAATACCCCATCTTGCATGTAGATATATATTTTATGTAAAAAAAAACTTAATCGCATCCGCAAATATGTAATTTTTTAAAGTGAATCTTAAAATTAAAACAAATAAAGGCTTTATAATTAGAGATTCAATCAAATTCATGTAAACTATTTCAATATCTTTTGAATATGTTTAATAGTTAATAAGTTAATTATAATAGTTAAAATTGGTTAGAAATAAATTAATGTTAATTTCAAAATGATTACTTTAAATATAGTTTTGAGAAAAAGAAGGAAGTTGTAGAAATGAAATATTTTTTTCTGGTTTTCCTTGAAAATTCAACAAAACATAGAAGAGAGATTTTTGAGAAATTTTTATCCGGATATTAATCAGCAAAATGTTCCTATATCATTTGAAAAATGCACTCTAAACTATTTCATAATATTTGGTTTTAGTTCTCTATGCTATTCACTCCTTCTAGAACTTGTGCAAAATACAAGCCACAAGAATGCTGCAAAATGCAAAGAAAAGGAATTTGATGTTCTTCAGATAAATTCAAATATGCCTAAATTTATTGCATGGGATCTTCACAGTTTCAAATAAGAAAAATGTTGGTAAAAATTGGAATTTTCAATACAAACGCTTCTATAGGAATTCTCGAGCAGTAAAATTTTATTCCTATAAAATGCATACTCGTTTCAATAAAACTCGCCATTTTTTTGGAAGTATTATTTTAAAAGAAATTTTTTTTCTCCCATCGAACAAATGAGGTTTCATCTAATTATTATAAGTCCTTTTTATAATCAAAAACTAATTAAGTTACGATTATAAAAAATATCCATTTACATTTAACTAAGCTACACTGGTTTCAAAAAAGTAAGAAAAAAATCAGAAAAACTGCAATTACACGGTCAAATTTTCAAAAAAATTAAACAGTTTACAAGAAGAGCAGTGTTGCATCAGAAAGGGATATGCAAATTCATAGAATTGTTATCGTTTACATTCATTGTTACTTGATTTAAAAGCGTCTACAGTTTCTGCAAGTATAAACTGCGATGTGAAATTTCGAAATAGCTATGGCTATGTATTAGATATGAGCATTCCGCATCATTTATTTGAAAAATTACGATGGTGAAACGTAAGTCTCACCATCGTAAATCATGGACTCATAGATAATCTGTGGACTGTCTGCAGATTTATTCTATTTTCATAGAACAAAATCAGACTCTTGAAGGTACATCCAAGAAGACATAGAGCTACAAGTACGGGAGATGACGGAGTGTTTCATATAAACACTACACCAAAACATATACGATCTTTACTGGTTGCATCCTTAAGAAGGCTGGTATCCAGAGAAACCATGCGCAGAAAAAGAAGGAGTTGTTTGAAAGACAGCCTACATTTTGTTTACTTTTTAAACCATAACAGCGAAATGAATAGGTTTAATTTTAGTACATGTCATTTAGAGTGCAGTGGACATGTATCAATGGAATCAATACTTTTTGCTGGTGAATTCAAATTTTGTTTGTTAATTTACTGGAAACTGAAAACTTGCTATTATTCCAGTCATATTCATGAGAGACATTACGTCTAGTGTATATGTGTGGGCAGTGTGCTTATATGTGTGCTCTTTGTATAGCAAATTCAGATTTGCATATCATCCCAAGAAGCACCATTATTGCTCAGTTACATAACGTGATATTCGTGATCCAATTATCCTTCCTTAGGCAGGTGCAGTTAGTGACTCATTCATTCTTCAAAAAGATAATACTAGAAAATATAAAGCTTAATTGATGAAGAGTAATCTTTGGGAGGAGACTATTGTGCATATCGGTTTGCAAACGTCTCCGAAGTTGAACCAATATAGTATATTTCGAATGGTCTAAAAAGACGTATTGCTGCGCTTAACCAGACCAATGAAACTCTTCACAGTCTTCGATTGTTCGATTTGTTTTGACACAACAATGGGCTTTGCTACCAACTGAGTTAATAAACACCATTAGATTGATCGTGGAATACAGCTGTCGTGTTTTTTTTTAGCTGTTGGCTGTGATCTCCCCCATATTGAAGCTGATCTCACATTGAACTCAGATACTACATATTTTGGTATGTTTCCAATTTTGTGTATTTACAAGCTAAAAAATAATCTTTTGTTTCTGTGTGAAGCACTGCATTGTTAATGTCTTCGAAGAATTCAATTAAATTTCCATAAATAGAAATTTCTCAACCACATTTTTTTTAAATTCTTTGATTTCTAGAAATTGTACAAGTAGCTAGATCATTTATATGAACAAAAAACAAAATAAGTTATCCTTATATAAACTATTTCTATAAAGAGAAAATATTCTTATTTTAATTTTCTCTAAATATACATATGTTTGACTTCCAAAATACATCCATCCTACAGTAATGTATGGAATGAAATATTTTTAAATTTATTAAGGGAACTTCTAAATTTCGTAACACATACTTCGAAAATTCAATGAAAAATAAAATATTTTGTTGAGTGACTTAACCATAACATCATAAAATTAATAAAAAGTTAAACTCAATGTGAAAAGCATTCAGTCAAATGCGTTTCTTGAATCTAGGTCACTTGAACTTCTGATTGATTTTTAATAATCATCGATTTGCACATCTTTTGATTTTTTTCTAACAATTTTGGAGTTTTTTTATTGATTTGAAAAGCAAATGCAGCTTATAATTACCTAAATGTATTAAGAAATCTTTGATAATATTTCAAAATGAATTTTGTTCTGTCGCTAACATTATGTAGATTTGCTGGATATAATTATTATTGGTCTTTCACTTTTTGCAGAGAAATTGAACTGATGGTTTAATGAAAGTTTAATGAACTTAATTAAAGATATTATACTAGAAAAACATATTTATATCAAATATTTGACTCAATTTATGGAGTGACAAATTTAAATGATGGTAGTCATGCAATATATGAACATGAAAGATTTTGTGTTCACTTATTATTGCTGGTTATAAATGACATTAAATTATTGTTAAGATATATTTTTCAGTATTTTGAATAGCCCGAATCATGGTCCAAAGGTCACTTGCACATCCAGCGTGGAGGAGCACTTAAGTTCGAATCCGCTGGGGGCGTCGGTAGCTGACAATACTTTCAGAAACAAAGAGACGTAATAGCAATTTTGCAGTGTGTTACACCAACAGATAAGCTGTTGATGAGTGTGTTCGGCAGAGTTTTTCATCCATGTGATGCACAAATGCGTTGAAATGAATCCTAAAACTCCTACATGAAACGATGTACTATCTCCACTTCCTATCGATGACTTGGTTGTGGGGCAGATAAGTGGAACACGAAGCCCATCAATGTATAATCAAAATAGTTTGAAAAACAAAAAATAAATGTTTCTGAGCCATTTCTAATAAACCAAACTGACTGCAGAATAAAGAAATAAATATGTATATATTTATATCTTTGTAAGAAGCAATAGCAAAATGCTCTATAGAAATAAACATTGAAATTGTTTGCTACATCTCTCATGAAAAACAACAACATATACTATTTGTTTTATGAATATTTTATCACCAACATTCATCCAAAGATACATATTACGCAAACACAAAAATCTCATATATTTCCTTTCCCCTATATTATGTATTTCAAATAATTTGAATAAATAAAATTATCTATCACCATATTTTCCATTTATCTATCTTAAGATATTTCAATACCAGTAATATCTCTAATATATATTGGGTCGGCAAGAAAGTTCTTTCGATTTTCACCATTTAAAAGTATTGCGAAAACCAAAATTACTTACTTGCCGACCTAATACATACCTTCGTTGCAATCCCATATCAGCTATTGGTAAATATTCTATTTACCATACAGGTATCATTTTTAATAAAGACATTCACTTTATCAATGCTTTATGAAATCTTGATGAAACATATGAAACATGAGTATTCGTTATGAATGAATTACATGAAACATGAGTATGAATTATTATATGAAACATGAGTATGAATTATAAAGTATTATGAGAAAATACAACATATTCTTAGAAGGCTAAGTATAAATAAAAAATTATATTTATTAATGAATAAGGTTGCTTTGAAGATGATTACATCATGGTAGACATAGATAAATAAGGGAAAATTTTGTGATTTTGTGGATAAACTTAAATTCTGATAGTATCTGGTTGTAAATATTGAACACTCTTTCATACTAATGTTACTATCAACTATATTAATTAGTAATATTCTTAATTAGGGATTTACTACCAAGTGCTGTAAGTTAGCATTGGATGAATATACGTCTTAACAATTTATAAAAAAGAAATCTAATATGTTAAGTAATACATTGAGTAATTAATGACGAATATTTAAAATAAAGTAACTAATGACATTTTTAAATTATTCTGACGTCTTCAACGTAATAAGGCATTCATCTCTATATGGACATTTTCTATTTATTCTAAAGGTAAATTATATGATTTTTTGCTTCTTATAAATTATTAAAAAAATATCACACATAAAAATTATCAATAAATTATAGCTGCTGTTGTACTTAACTGCTGATATATGACTTTTAAGCAAATTTCATAAAAAAATAATTTCATGACGTAAAATTAAGAAAATAGTATCAATAGTATTCATAGTAAATCAGAATTTTCATTTTTGAATTATTTAAACTTCTAAAACGTACAAAATTTTTTCCAGAACTAGAAATTATGCTTTGTTGATGATTACTAAAGAAGTTTCAACAAATAGACGTTTTATTATACAATTAATAATAGAAATGTTAATGAAATTTTATTAATAATAGAAATGTTAATAAAATTTTATTAATAATATAAATGTTAATGAAATTTTATTAATAATAGAAATGTTAATGAAATTTTATTAATAATAGAAATGTTAATGAAATTTTATTAATAATAGAAATGTTAATGAAATTTTATTAATAATAGAAATGTTAATAAAATTTTATTAATAATAGAAATGTTAATGAAATTTTATTAATAATAGAAATAAAATTTCATTAATGCATATGAAAACATTAATGAAATTTTATTTTTATTTATTATTTTATTTCCATTTATTATTTCATTTCCATTTATTTCTATTTCTATTGATCAATTTATCACACAGTTATAGTATATTTCATTCGTAAGAATTTTTGACACAGCAGTAACATTGATATTTGAACAAATTTACGGTTTGCAAATTAACGTGATGCAGGTTAAAACTTTAGGTAAAGGAAAACTTGAAGTTATTAATTACAAAATAAGAAAGATGATCAAATATCGTCCTGGCAGTGAAAGGAGCTATTTTATTGCCGTTCTTCACTCATTAGTCTAGATCCGTAAATGATTATATATAATTATTGATGGATTTCTTCAGCATTATGCCTTTTAACATGGAATCACATCACCTCTCATTTGACTTGATATTCCTCATTGTCACATAAAAAAGCAATGATGTTTAATTTGACGTTTTCCTTTCTACTACTCTACAAACGCCATTTGAGTTACATTTATAAGGAATTCACCCTTTTTATAAAAATGTGTCTCATATTAGTCAATAAATTCATAGATTTAGGGAGTCCAGATTTGTTTTTAGCTGTACTGTAGAATACCTTGAAATTAAAAAAAGTTGTGAGCCAAATTCATATTTTGTGAAAGAAGCGATATTTCAAAAATAATAATAATAAAATGTGATTTTTAACTTTTAAGAAAAAACATTTTTTTTTTCCGTTCTATTTAAAATTATTTATTTAAAATTGAAATTTGTATTAATATAATTTAACGCGTATTCTTTTAAACAATTTAAATATTACTATAAATTAGTTGACATAGGCACTAATATTCGTTTTCTTCAAACTTTGTCCACCTGGTATTGTGCATATTCAATTTAAGTTATATTTAATTTAACTTGTTTCCTGTTCTTTTAAGAGTTTTTTAAGGTAATTAAAAAATAAATCGAACATTAACAGATTCATTTGGACTTTTAAATACTTGTTACTCCCAAACTTAATAATCCCATAATTCATTACATATTTTGTGGTGATAATTGCATATATAAATGATCGTATTTTGAATATTTTTTTAAATATTAAAGAGTATTTGTTTTTCCACAAGACACAAATTCCGCAGCACTATCTACCACTTTCTAAAAATGAAAGATCCTGTTCAATTGGAAAGAGCAGAGAAATGCTCCTGAGACAAATCTCATTTCTTGCCAGTTATTATCGTCATGAGTAAACATCTATTTTTCTTCTTTTATTTGAGTTTGTTCAATGCATGCCGATAAAGAAGTCTAAAAAAGTGCATCGTCAACTAAAGCAAGAACACATTTAAGAATGTTTGGTCTTATTTTGTTGTTGAAGAGGTTGTCTTGCTTGCTTCGTATTCATGTGATAGCGTTTTGATCCCCTAGAAAGTCGAAGTCTAAAAAAAGAATTGCTTTACAGTCGCCTTTGCTCTTTTTTATACTGACTTTGGAGAATTGGAACCTATCTGCTGATTGTATTATTGACTGTTAGATAAAATAGAGCATTTGAATAAATACTTTCACTTTTTTATGCAATGGCTTGATTTTTATTCTTTGCTTTACTAAACGAACTCGGTACAGTTCATTATTTTTTTCTGCGTTTTATTTGCACTTGTGATAAAAAATATTTGACATTTCTAATTTATTTATATATTTTCTTAAGAAATTATTGATATTTCAGAGTACTCCTATATACTTAATCTTGATATGCAATGCTATTATGCTGAAATATTTCAAGACTGCAATGCTTACAATTAAAACTAATTATTTGAAAATCCATCTTCTTAAAATGTCTCATAAATTAGTTTTTATTTAAACATTTCTCTACACTTTTTTTTAATTTTTTATTCTTTATTACCTTTATTTACCATTTATTTTATTATTCATATCAGTAATTTTTTAAATAACTTTAATAGTATTTAATTTTTACTTTGGTTAAATACCTTGGCAGTTTATGGCAGCAATAAGAACTTAACAATTTTGTAATTAATTTTTTTAATATTGTAATTATTATCTTTTTTGAAGAAACAAATTCAACAAATTAGAATTAGAACAATTATTATTGAGAAATTATAACTTTTATTTGTTTATTTTTCTTTTGATTGCGTGGGACAGGTCATTCATAATTAATAAATGAATATTTCATAAATTCCAACTTTTCCTAATAATTGTATCATTAAAAAATTTATAAAATGACCTACAGACAACGAGTAATTATATACTATCATTGCGATATATTTTGGGTATAATAATAAATAAAACATATCCCTGTTTTTTTCACTTTTTTTCTACTTAGAAATTGTTTCGCCACTACTTTGTATAATATACAATATTTTTTTACTTTCTGTGGAGCACACAAATTTAATAATTAAACTCAAAAAATGCACCTTCATAATATAAGTTTTTATTTTAATTCAATATAGAGACCTAAATTGCATTTTTGACATTTTTATTCAGTCATTTTTATTCACTCCTAAATTTCAAAAATTGAAATTTAGTAGAATTTGCTTCCAAATAAACATAAAATGGAACATTGAATACCTTTAACCGAGAAAACACTGCATACCTCGTCTAAGGTGTACATACAAGACAAAAAGGAAATATTTGGATAATAGTAGTATAACAAGGTGCAAACACCATTGTAAAAAAAATCGGCGTGTCTTGGCGACACATATAATTCGAAAAATAAATAAGTAAACAAATGGAAGGGAGAAGAAATATCAAATTGTCGAAGCGAGTTGCTCAGAAAAGGAAAAGCAATTTGCAAGTAAGTAAAAGATGCAAGCTGTCGCTTTACAGATTTGTATTTGCACCCCATGTCATAAGCGAAAAAATGTCGAAATCAGTTGCATCGAAGAATATTTTATTTTGTATCTTGAACAGGCAAATCAGTTTTATTTGACAGAGTTGAAAGTTCTACTTTGATCTTTTGCGAGCGCTCTTTCTTTTCTCTGAAGCAACTTGAGTCGCAAAGAAGTTTGCTTCTTATTACGTTACAAGCGCACTTCCTAACACAGTAAAACACTTTTGTGAATCCCCCACACACTTACCCGACCATTTCGTTAAAGATATATATTCTTTCGCTTTTTGTCACAGTCTCACACAAGAATCGTTAGATTTCAGACTGGGGAAGTGTGAGTGTATATCGACATAAAACCACGTGGTGTTGTTTTCTGCAAGTATATACGATTCAACTTCCCAGCTTTTACTATTTTCTATGGCTTTCACTGCTGGTTCGGTACACGAGACCTTACACTCTTTTGTATTTTTTCTTTCTGGTTTAGTGTTTACCGATTCTTTTTGTGCAAAAATAAGCGATTTTTTTCCTCCGCTAGAAAATATTCAATAGTTTTTCTTTGTTCCTTTTGGCAAGCATGTATCTCGCTTTTTGTGCTTAGTTTCTGGCTTTTATTTATTTATTTTTTGTCCGACATTGATTTTGTGTAAGTGAAGCAATCATTTTGGTGAATAATAAAGCCCAGCACTTCATTAAAATTCTACATTCGCTATTTTTTTAAATTTCATTTTCAAAGTTTTATTTGTTTAAGCTGGTTGTTTTTGAATTATGTATATTTTTTATTGCACTTCCTTTTTTATTTTCCTCCAAAAATTTGTAATATTATGTGTCACATAATGCAAAGCTGTATAATTTAGTTAAGACCAACAGAAGAAACATGCATAAAATGGTGAAAATAAAACTGGAATTAATAATAATGCAATTATTATTCATTTACAAGAATAATAAAATTTCTTTCATTTCTGCTTTTAAACTTCAATTTAGAACGACGTTAATTAAAATGGCAAAAAAGAAATTAATATGCTCGTTAAAAAATTGTTGATGAAATTTTAAAATAATAAATTGTTAATGAAATTTTAAAATAATAAATTGTTAATGAAATTATAATATTTCACTGATAAAATTGATCAAATCTGTAAGTAACATGGCGAATTTACTAGATTAAATTTTTTAATGGATATTTAAAAATTACCCATGGAGCAATTACATAATCATATTTAAGAGTTCATTCACCATTAAGAATAAGTAATTTTAAAAAAAATGTTAATGTTATTATTAATTAAATGATTTTATTTAATTTAAGTTAGAGGGAAATCCCCCCCCATCTATTTATTAGATATTTTACAGCTTTATATAACTTTCATATAGCACTTTGCACAATCGACACTTATTGACACGCTCTTTGAAAAAAGTAATTTTTTTTAAATAATCAATAAAACGTTTTCACTTCAAAACAATAAAAAAAAAAATTAAAAACCTGGTAATTTTTTAAATACGTGGTAAAATTTTCAGCAGAAATAAGGAAATGTTTTTTAAAAAATTTAAAATAAAATTATTTATTGGAAACGATTGCCCGTTGAAAATATGGCAGTAGTTTCAAATCCGAGATTTATTTTACTCGAAACTTTGAGAACTTCAATATGCAGAATAAATTCTTTCATACTGATATTCATATTATAATAGTTTAAAAAAACATACTTAAATATCATATTCTAATGAAAAATACGAGAAGCAAATTTATATAAAACTTGCTACTATTTTGTGAACTGTTCAATATCGCAGTACTTTAAATTTGTCTCAGATTAGTAATTAAGAATAATAATCCGATGACCGTCTGTCATTAGAATTAATTACATTACCAAATATTAACTGGCGAATCTTAATACAAATCTAATTGATTTGTTATGCCTCTAATAATTTGAATTTCAATTATAAGCAAACAACACGGAATATTAACAGAGCATTGAAAATTAATAATTAAAAGTTATCGTAATATTTATTAAGATTATTTTAATTAAGTTGTTATCTATTAGATCACGAGCCATTTGTTTCAGCTCTTGTAAAAGTTCCAAATATATTATAATGAATAATTTTTTTGCAATGAAATCAATCTAAATCTTTATTAAAGCAAAAACTATTGCAGTATGTATGCTATCCATGAAAAACTTGGAAAAGCTAACTATTTTTTATCAAGCATTGTGAGTGGTATTACATTTTAAAATATCCTTTTTGTTAACTAATGCAGTAATTAAAAATAAATCTTTATTTCCACATAACTAATAACTATTTAATAAATAGAGTGATTCATATATATTCATGAAAATATTTTGTTTTCCTTTCAGTCTCATAAAGATGCTTGTATCTTTACAACCTAAACTAGAGTATTTCCCATTTTAAAATGACATATCCAAAAATGCTATTCCGAAGTCTTGCCTTATGTTTAATTAACTGCGACTCCCCAAACTGTCAAACAGTCATATAATTTTGTGTATCATATGGTTTTCTGATAGCTGGGTAATTTAATATTTCGTTTATATGAAAATAAACCATTACAGAAATGGGTTGCATTGCAAATCATTTCAAAATGGTGTGTAAATGTGAGTTTTCCATACCATCTTAATATAATTTTATCGAATATCTTTCTAGAAGGGATGTAACCACGAATGTACGTTTCCGCCTGCCATCTCTGATCTTAATGATGGCTGCATTGGTTTATGTGGTGTCCCTTGCGAAGTAAAGGATTATGAATATAAACTTGTCGCTCACTTTGAGGAATGTCAGTGGATTAGTTTAGTGACTAGAAAGTGAATCTTAATCCTAAAGTGAAGATTGCTGGCGATGCACCCATACTTCCACATTCCTCGATAAATTCGCCAGAAATTCCAATTCCAGTCGTACAACATTACTCTTAATGTATAAACGTATTAGCGTCAGGAATATCTCGGAATCTGTAAGTGAGAAAGTCCCTGGAGTTTTTAAGATTAATTATACTCTCACTTACGATGCGTTTGTACTCCGATAGAATGCTTTTAGAAATAGTTGCTTTTTAAGAAAATGGACAGATTTTTTGAAAATCAGTTGGCAAAATCTAAATATTTAATTTAAATGTGCATAAATCTTTCAGTGTTGAGGAAATTTCTGTTCGATATCCCTTTCACAAAGACAAATTTAATACTTTGCTTCTCCTTTGGGAGTGTTAAACGAAACATTGTCTGAAGTTAATTGTCTGAAGTTCATGAAAATCGCAAGCGACGAATAAATAATTAATTACTTTTGTATACAACTTTGGATCCAACCGCGTAGGTTTACTGTGTTGCCATGGATTTTAAGTTGCTGATAAGTAATTAATTAAAAGTGGATGTCGGGATGTTGGGGGTTTATTTAAAGGGCGCTCTGGCTGGCGATGTCTTTTCAGAAACACGCTCCAAATTAACTGAACTGCCGCTAAATCTTCACAAAACTATATTGTTCAGTGTAAATAATTAATCATCATACATATATTAGATCTCAGTTGGAAAGTGAAAATTTTAGAAGTTTGAGACATAAAGTTTAAGGGTTTGATTCATTATAATTCCAGTCTTAGTACTTTTTAATTATGGATTATCTTGGTACTTCGTTTCTTATTTTTATAATTGGAAAGTCAAGTGCAGAAATGCAACTATAATACAAGAATATTTTATATATTATCTTTCATTCCTTTGATTTCACACATTTTATTGATTTGTTATAACAAAACAAAAAACGCAACGCCCATTGATTCTTGACAAAATGTTTATAAGTGAACTTTAATATGTTTTTTTTTTTAAATTTCATGAAATATTTTTTGCAATATTTTTTAGTCTTCAGTCGTTTACATTTGTAAATACATTGTTTTTACTTGTAGAGATGTACAGATTTTGGGATATTTTAAGAAAAAATGCAATATTGACAAATATGTATTGTGCTAAAAATTACTTTAATCCAATGCAAATACATTAATTATTTAGAAGTAATGTCCAATATTTAAAATAATGTTATGATAAAGAATTTTTTTTAATAATTATTAAACAAATAAATTGCTATTCATTTATATCAAAACGTTTTAATATAAAAAATGTATTACTTACAGAAAGAAATGTTTTTTAAATGACACGTTTTTCACTAGTACGTTAGGAATTCCGTTTCTTCATCCACCAATAGGATTACACCAAATATAAACCTTTAAGCCTTAACTATAAAAATTTAATCTAAAGAATTGTTTGGCCATAGTCCCTGAAATTATATTTCATTAGAAACTTTTGTGTAATTCGTGAAATTTTTTTAAATCGTCCTCTCAAACATAGCTGTCAAATGCAATTTCTTTCTTTCATTCCCTGTAAGTCAAAAATAGTCTTGGGACAATCCATCAGCGATGTCAAGATCACTAAAATTCATTACAGCAATTTGGCGTAAGCTTCTTTCGTATGTGATTTTATTTCGCAGGTAAGAATTGCAAAGACATCAAAGTATCGGAGGGTTAGATATTAAATAAATAAACAAATAACGAAAATGGATTTTTAGACTAAAATAATTCTTTAAGGCATCCAAGACAATTGTCTAAGTGTTTACCTGCTGCATTATAACAACAAAGAAAAAGACTAAAATAATGATCAGTCGCTTTCATTATTATTATTAATTCATATATTAATTTTGAAAATAAAAAACAGAAATCATGTGCGTGCTTTCGAATATTTTAAATATTTATGTATTGAGACTGCGATTTTTTAAACATAAATTGTTTTCAAAATTAAATGGCATCTTTTGAATGAGTTTTGGAAGAAATATGTGTAGTAAAACGAGTAAATTCCACTAATACTTCTAACTTTGTTATACATTACTGCAATTTTTAAACTGTTAAAATGATTTGAAGTAGTTCATTGAAAATAATTGTTAGATAAAAATTATAAATATATATCATTTTCCAAAGACCCTAAAACGTTGCATTTAAGAATAAGAAAACAACTGAACACTATTTTTTTTTTATTTTATTATGTTCTAACAAGTAAATGTTTCTTCTTAAATTTTATTTTCAAAATACTTACAAGTATTTATTTTTTATACTTTTATAATGTGTAAGTAATGAACTCAATGTCATATAACCGTGGGTAATTATTTAAGAAAAATTTTTTTTTAATTTTTATTAATTGCCTAATATATTTATTTACTATTTTATAAAGTCCTACTTTTTGAGAAAAATAAAATAATAAATCTCTAAAACTTTGTTATGAGCTTTAAAATATTGTCCAAAAAACTTTTATTATTCATCTTCTACATTTATTTATTTGTTTCAAAATGTGACAAATGATAATAATCCTTAATTCTTTTCTTAAAATAATGAGGAAAATTTTATTGGATTTTTTTAAGCAACAAATTGAATGAATAAAATGTATGTATTTTTTAAAAGATGCTTTTGTGCGTAAATTCCTATAACTTAACTACGAATCAACCTTAAGAAATAATTCAAAGATTGTTGAATGATAAAAATCGAACTATGAATCTAACATTTACTCATCAATTCGTATGCAAAGCGCAATTGTTAATCGATTCATATAAGCACATATCGTTTTTTGATTTTAAACAATATTTAATTCAAAATATTCCATTAAACATTTAATTATTTTAAAAACTAAAATTTTTGGATTATTTCTTCGTAAAATGGTTAGATAAATCTTGCAAAGCGTTTCCATATGAGACTTTGGTAACTGATACTAGCTAGAGTTATGACAGGGCGAAATGTGTTTCCACATAGTGCCCTTAATGCAAAGCTTATAAAAATGAGTAAACACTGTAATAAATGCGACAGAGATTGTCCCATCGACAGTTGGCTGGTTGTTTAAAATATTCCTGCTATTTCTTATACGACATGCTACTGCGCAGAAGTTTTGTGTCATATTAAAAACACTCATGGAAAATCCTGCTTATTATTTTATAGGCTAAATTTAATAAAAAAATGATAAATCATATTTATTAATTTATTTCTAATACTTTTAAAATAATTTTATTCTAATAAAATAGTAGTCTAAATTGTATTCTAACATCCTTCTACAATTTTTATCTAACTCTTGTGGAAAATAGACCTTCTATCATAAAAACCTTGTTGCGATTCCTTGTTCCGATCTATTAACAATTAGTTCGAAATATAAAATAACAATCTTGCTGAAAGCATTTAAGTATTCGAGACAAATCTTACAAATTTAAAAAAATTGTATAACATACATCCAAAATGCCAAAATAAAATGCTTCAACATATTAATTGATCACAAGTTCGTTATTCAAAATGACAGAAGCATGCCATTTTTATCAAGAAGCGTATTATAAAATCGATTTCTCTCTTCAATGAAACAGAAATATTTTATTATGAATTAAAATTCGAAATTGTATTTTGAAAAGCATGAACATTTTATATCTAATAAATGAAAGTATTCAGTAAGTCCTAAAGTCATTTTTTTTAAAATCAACTTACTGAATTCTCAGGTCAGGCAGTCATTCATGTCATTTTTATTGCTTATATACAAAATTGGACTAATGCAATGGAATAGAAATTTCTAAGAAATAAAACATTCAATTGATTAGACATTAAATATTGCTGATAGTCTGTAATAATGTAATTGTATTTATTTACATTTAAAATTTTGCATTGCAAAATTCAATTGCAAGTTATTCAGCTTTTTAAATATTTAGAGAAGTTTTGCCTTTTATATAATAAAATGGTACTAAAATAAAATTAAGTAAACTGTTTTAGATCTGGTTATATAATCATGTATCATATTAAAATTTTACTTTCAAAATAGGCTCAAAAAAACATTGATAGAATGAATATTGTGTAATTGGGATGTAATATTTATGAAATATATTTTTAATAAATAATTTAAAGTTTAAAAACTGTTCAGGAAATCTGAGAATAAATTTTAAACAATATGACTTAAATCATTTCAAACTAATTGTATAGAATGTATCAATCGTTAATCGTTACTTATTGTATCAATAATTAATTTAGCAATGAATTTGAGTGCACTACGCAAATGTGTATCTGTATGATGCAATTTTTTTATCCTGGTATTTAACTTTCAGGTATTTTTCCACTAATACCGGGAAATTCTAGCAAATTATACATTATCCAGGGGCATCATTATACTCGCTGAAGAGAAACTGGGAAGGGCGTAACGTCTTTTGAGAAAACAATCCATGAGTAATTGCCATGAATTATATTGTATAAGTGAAATTCTAATGTATTCCAATTGATCAGTTCAATTCAGCTGTCGATGTTGAGAAATGTAGCCATAGTTTTCACTGAATATGTTTGTTTTTCAAAACATTGAGAACATTGCATTCATTGAGATTCTTTCTCTTGGATCCCAACTAAGACATATTTACACTAGGTTCCGAGTAAAGAAGTTAAAAAAAACGTTAGTATATAAATATTATTTATATTATATATATAATAATAATGTGTTATAATCTTCGAAGAAATAAAATAGAAATTGTTTGATATTTATATAGTCGAAACCATACTTTATTACGCTTATAAGTATAAGAAGTGGTTTATGAATTCCTCGTAAAACTTCTAAAACACTCAAAGGGGCCTATTCAAAAGATATCCTGCAACCAACATTAGAAATATACTATATATATATATATATAGCATTAAACTATTTAAATCATTTTAACTTCATTTTATTTCATGTGAAAAATGTTTTTAGTTTAATAACACCAAGGAGTTGCATAGTAATTCCTAAATTCTCTGAATAGGATGATGAAGAAAGTTAATTATGAAAAGATGTCACGTAAAAATATCTTTAAATTAACATGCTCGTAGAAGACTTATACCTAAAACTGCTTATTAATAGCTTTGATGATACGAGAAAACGCTGCGAAGACTTTTATTCAGAAATTTAATTAAAATTTCATCCTATGTGCTTTTAATATCATCCAATTCTTTTAAATTTTTATCTTACGGTTTCTAGTTACGATATTAAAAGATCGTTAATTAACATACGTCCATCCATAAGACTTTTATGGGATGTTAATCAAATTTATACGTCATTTTTAAATACTTAAAAAATACTGTTAAGCAATGCAAGTTTGCTTGCTTAAAATGTTCACACGTGGGCATTATTTAAATAATTGTGTATTTTGTGTTTGATTTTTTTTACTATTGAAATTCTAAGCACATACTTATTTAAAAAACACATTAAAAATTGTTAATCACATGAACAAATTTCCTTTTATCTACATTCCCAGTAATATTGTGTAAAATTATGAGAGTTTGGGTTCTCGTTGGTGGTATACAATATGCTCATTAATTTATGCTAAGTGTTTTCGAAGGAGAGGGATAATGAGACAAAGTTTTGTCAGACGAATTGCCTGGTGAACGTTTCAATAAGGCCTGCAAAAAACGAGAATATAACATTGAAACTACTTCCGGAAAACAATGCTTTCCCTACTTTCTTAGACAACAGCACTAAAAAATGATTCTATTTATCATATATTAATGAATATTGAGTTTGATGACAGTTTGGGTTTGGTTCTCGTTGGTGGTATACAATATGCTCATTAATTTATGTTAAGTGTATTCGAAGGAGAGGGATAATGAGACAAAGTGTCTCGTTTTGTCAGACGAATTGTCTGGTGAACGTTTTTTCAATAACGCCTGCAAAAAACGAGAATATAACATTGAAACTACTTCCGGAAAACAATGCTTTCCCTACTTTCTTAGACAACAGCACTAAAAAATTATTCTATTTATCATATATTAATGAATATTGAGTTTTTGAGCCTTGTATATAATAAAAGCAACCGATTGAAAAGAATATACTGATTCATTTTTAACTTTTTAAATACGATGAAACATAGTTCGTGAATGAAACTTAAATATATTGTTATAAAATTTGAAATATGTAAAAGTTTTAATGAAATATTCTGCATAAAAAATTGTGGAATAACTGTTTCCTACTGTTTAAAGTAAAACATACAGTTCAAAGCGGTTCTTTAGTCTATTAAACAAGCATATTTTTCTTCTTTGGATAAAAGACCTAATACTATAGAAATGATCCATCTTGCTTGCACAATTTTAAATAAAATTTCCTTTGAAAAGAGCGTCTTTCAGAATTCTATGGCAATTTTCCAAGGACTCAACTTTCACAGCGTGCTTTTCGTTTTCCATGACTTGACAGTTTCGTATCTTTATTCACTGGAGCATTAAAGCATTTTTACTTATGCTCAACAAGTGGAAAATAGAATAAAAATATGAAAAGAAATGTTCTGCTTAGTTGCTTTTTAAAGACACCCTGCTCAACAATGACTGCATCTTCTGGAAAAGTTACGAAAGGAAAAACAAGTTTAAGTGTTTTGACAAATCGTTTTAAAAGTTGTCACCCGTTTTCCTCGTTATTTTGCTTTCTCAAAACACTGTTGTTCACACCTGTTATACGTTATGCATTATCTATATGTTTTTTGTTTTTTTTTCACAAAAAAATCTTGTTAGTAGAAACATTTTTTTGGAAACAAAGCTAAAAACTAAAATATGCTGATATAACTTCAAATAGTGGGTAAAGAATCGTTGAAGAAATTTGTTTGCATTTTCTATTTTCTTATGCAATTAAACTTTTACTTCTTAAATTTTATTATTAATAAAAAGGGTTTAAATAATTGGTGATTGGTAACCTATGATATATTCCTATATCATTGATTTCTGCTTATATTTTACCGATTTTAATTGGGATTATGTTATCATTTTACTAATACAATCATGTCCATAAATTAAGGATAATTAAGAATCACACAGAAATTGAACTCTAAAATAAAAATTTCACCTGTAGAATTTTCACACACATCTTGAAGAATATGCAAATTACAGGAAACCACCAGATGGCGCGGATAGTACGTCACAATGACGAGAGTGTAAGAGAGGGGTATATAAGGAATGGTGCCAAAGAAGTAAAATTGTTCACAAGAGCTTTAAACGCCTTTCAGTGCAATAACCGCATAGTTATGGCACAAAGGAAGCATTTGGATGATTTTTTACGAGGTAGAATTATCGGATGACTGGAATGTGGACGTACCCAGCTGGAAGTATCCGAGGAACTTGCAATCGCCCAGAGTGTCATCTCCAGACTTTGGCAACGATTCCAAGATGATGGTAATGTGAGTAGATGTTACAGCACAGGTCGCCCCCGAGTTACAACGCCGAATGAGGACCGGTATTTAGCAGTTACTGCCAAAAGAAACAGACGGAGCACAGCATCAGACCTGTCTCGTCAGCTCTCTTCAGCTACCGATACAACAGTTTCAAGGCACCGAGACTGCAGTTTCAAGGCACCGGTTTCTGTACCGACGCTTAGAGCACATTGGTCTATATGCTCGTAGGCCTGTCAGATGTGTTCCACTTACCGCAACTCACTGTCGCCTGTGATTAACCTGGAGTAGAGAGCATGCATTGTGGACACCACAACAGTGGTCTTGTGTGATGTTTTCCGACGAGTCCAGGTTTAGTTTGCAGTCTGATTCTCGCCGGACTTTCATATGGAGAGCGCCAGGTACCCGTTACCACCAAGAGAACACCATTGAACGACACCGTTACGGTGGTGCAGGATGGCTCGTTTGGGGAGGAATTATTCTTGGTTCCAGAACTGACCTGCATGTTCAGAGTGTAACGATGACAGGCCACATCTATCGGGATGTCATTCTGGAACAACATGTATGTTTGTTTCGGGGCACCATGGGTGCTGAATTTCTGTTTATGGATGACAAGGCCCGTCCTCACCGTGCAAACATTGTAGACGAATGCCTTCAATTGGAGGATATCACCCGTATGGATTGGCCAGCATACTCACCGGACTTGAATCCAATAGAGCATGTGTGGGATATGCTTGACCGACGAATTGCAGCCCGTCAACCCCCTCCCACCTGTCAACCGGAACTTCGGAGGGCATTGCTTGATGAGTGGTGTAATATTCCCCAAGATCAGATTGATAATTTGATACCCAGCATGCCTAGGCGTTGTAAGGCCTGTATTGCATCGTCCGGGAGACATACTCCTTATTAATCATCATACTAACCATGTTATACTGCTTTTTGTAAATAGGTTCTTTTTTGAAATTTGCTCCAGGGAGTAAAAATCGCAATTTTTATTAATTATGTCAAACATATAGTCAAATTTGTTTTGCTTCTGTCTCTTTCTTTGCCTGAATTTCATTATCCTTAATTTATGGACATGAGTGTATTATGCTTGTTTATAAGAATGAGAAGTTTAATAAAAAAACGTTTTAATTTGTAATATTAAAATTATAACAAATTATTCATGTCATATACAAAAAATACCTCTATTTTTGTATATTTCTGAATTCGAATCCATGGAAATTAAAAGGAAAATACAGACATATTGCTATATTGCTTATAAGTCAAAATGTATTATTTATAATTGATACTCAGTATATATCTAAGCAATATGTCTATATAAGCAATATAAGCAATATGTCTATATAAGCAATATAAGCAATATGTCTATATAAGCAATATAAGCAATATGTCTATATAAGCAATATAAGCAATATGTCTATATTTTCTTTTCCAGTAATTTCTTATATTTCAAATTATGTAGAGCAGTTCTTAATGTGTTATCATATAATTGGAATAAACGAAGAATTTAGATCTGTATTCGTTTGAAACAGAATTATTTTTTAGAAGTTTTTTTGGCATCGAAACTTTCATAAGAATGTAAAAATTTGTAAACATAATTCATAGAATTTTTTTTAAAGTATAAATATTTTCTTGAGATGGATATGCAAATGAAAGGCATACCCTCGGAAAAAACATTTTTTTTTTTTTTTAATATTAAATATTTTCTCTTTTTATTTACAGTATTAAGATAAATTTTGTATTGCATTTTTTTAAATAAAATAAGTAGCATTTTTTTAAAAATAATTTTAATTGTTATTGTTTTATTAATCCTCGTTTATTAATTTAAATTAAGATTTTAAAAAAAATGTTAAAATTTCTACGTTGTACCTTTTAATTTGCAAAAACATGCTTGGATGGATTATGTAAAATTGGATTATTATAATGTAGTGATTATTTGTTGAATATTTTTATGTGTTCATAATGCCTTCCATATTTAATATTCATTTAAAACTATCTTTCAAAATTAGTAATCTAAATAGTTTTTTTCTATTTATTTAAAGAAAATATATTTTTTACATCATTAATAAATGTAGAAATTAAAAGTCATTTAATATTTTACATACTATGGTTTACTGAATTATGTAACAGACTATTAAGTATTTTTCCAGTTTTAAATCTTGTGAATATATTATAAAATAACTTCCATGAAGACATTTTTATTTAAAATCTCTATTATATATTCGTGACATATATTCATAAACGGTAGCATTTTTAAAATGTCTAATGTATTTCATAAAATACAATTTTCAGGATATTTTCAGAATATGTGTTTACGGATAATTAATTTATATTACATATAAATAAAATTATTTCATTTCGCTAAATGTAAAAATGATTTTACTTCAGAGATAAAAAGTCTTTTCTGACAGACTTATAGACTTTAAAAAATATAGACTTATCAGTTTTTGAAATGGTTCATATTAGTTTTCGAATTAGTTGATATGTACAATAAAATTTGTAAAAACACACTGCGTTAAAATTTGTAAAAACTGAGGTATATGCAAAATTTATTATTTTGCAATTTGACAAGATCTTCTCACTTTATGTATAGATTAATATAAAAATACATCGTGCAAAAAAAATGTATTAAGACGTGGTAAACTTATAGCTTAGGAATTAAAGCCCAAATTAAAATTTTGAAAAGAAAACTTTCGTAATGTATCAATTTTATTTTGTTAGTAGAGTTCCGAATTAATTAAAATTCCGTGCAATTTTTAATAGGAAAAAGTGCTCTTTAAATAATTCAAACAGATCAGTGAAGCCTTCCAAAATATCTTATGTGCATTTGTAAGCAATTGTGATAATATTAAAGATTGTGTTAATCATGTATTTTATGATATTTTAAGGTACATTTTGTCACGTTATGGCACTTTTAATTAAAAAAATAAAAAAACACATTTGAAACAGACCTATACAAATTAGCAGTATTATTCTCATAAGCAATGTCCTAAAAATCTAGAAAATATGAAATAAAAATCGAGATATAAGTCCTTCACAAATTGTAATGTTTATTATTAATAAATTTAATAAAAGCATCTTTTTGTTGTTTTTTATTTTTATTTCTAAATACATGTCAGCAAACAGACATAATTACAGGTTGTTTTAAATATTAAAAAGGCAAAGGCTTAAAATAATTAATTAATTAATTACAATTTAGTTTTATAATGTAACATTGTTTTTTCGAAAAATATTTTAACTTTTGACTATTGCTTCAAGCCTCTCCTAATTAACTGGAAACAAAATTGGCTTCCTAAAAAAAAATCTACTTGAACGAGGTTTCCCACCGTGCAAAAATTTATGAATGATGAAACACTTGATGTATCATTTTAAAACTAAAGCACTGAGAAAATGTTGAGTTATTTCCAGCTGCCTGTAGCCAATCAGCGTGACGCCTATAGCAAAAAAAAAAGGGAGAGGGATGGTGTGTAATTCGTGATATTTCCCATCATTTTTTCTGTTGTTTAACGAAATGAAAATCAGTTTGTTTGTGAAAATTGTTGGTTTTTGTGTTAAGAAATAGAGTTTTGGAGACATTCTTCAATCATATTGCCTAGTAAGAAAAAGAATTTTGGAACTAATTTTTATCTGTTACGGGAAAGAAATTTGGAGCTGTGTTAATAATCATTTCAATTATTATAAGAGGAAATGTTTGAGGCTTGTTCCTAGTCATTTTGCCTATTTGTCAATATTTGCCAACATTTTATGAATATAGGAAAATGTATTATAACTTATCTTTTAAAGTTAGGAATCATCATGCTGAAATGCAACTTACTTCGTTTTAAACGTTATTTGAATTATAAGCTCGTATTTTTTATTATTAGACGAATTTTAGATTTTTGAATATTATTAACATATTAAATATTTCTTTCATTTTTTAATGAAATTTTAGTCATAAATAATACTTGCTGAAAATAAAAAAAACACTTCTGGAAAGAAAAACATTTCATCCCAGTCAAATTAAAAATACAGATTTTGAACCATTTTCAATTTAAAAGTACATATTTGAAAATGAAACAGTTTGTAGTAATAAAGAAAGAAACCACGAATGTTAATATGCAATTAAAATTGGTTTCATCAGTTTAAATAGAAAACATTTTCATTCTTTGACATTTTTCATTTAACGTCGTTTTTTGTTCTAACTGCAATAAATTTAAAAATCTAACTGCAATATTTAATGAGGGTTATATGTATAAATTTCCAATTAAAATCTCTGAAAATTGTCTACAATTAACTAGCTAAGCAGCGAAAAATATTAAAGATAATAAATTTTAAAACTATTACATGGACATATACTTTCCATTCATTTGGTCTTGCAAAACTAAGAAAAGACTACCTAAAGACGTACATCTCCTTGAACAGCAAATAAATAATAAATAATAAGCTGCAATAAAAATCAAATCAGATATACTTACAGTTGCAACTTCAGAGAATTGGGCAAAATCATTCAACAAAATACACAACATATTAAACAAATATTTTAATCTTGTAATGTAGTTTAAATACACCTCTTGTTTCGGAATCTGCAAGAAGGCAGACGCCCTTGGCCCACTATGGACTGTTGCGCCATTGAAGAAGAAGTAGGATGTAATTTAAATTATTATGAATAATAATAGAAAAGATTTTTTTTAAACATCAATGTGTTTGTGTTCCCTATATGTACACCAAAACGATCGGCGATGGGTTGTGGGGGGAGGGATGTTGCCTTCCCTGAAGACTTTTTCGTGAAACAGCCTCATATTTGTGTGTCGTATTTAAGTAAACCTGAAAACATCTCATGGGGCGCCTGAGTAACTATGTCAGACTTACAAAACGCTGTCATAATATCCACCGAGTCTTCCAATTTCTGAAAATATTGGTTACAATGGGCTCATCAAAGAATTCGAACCTGGGTACTTTACCCAGCTACCTGTGCTGACTAACACTGGGACGCGAATCCGGCATTAGAAAATATTAGCAAAACAATTGGAATAACTTTTTTTTTTATTTTACATGTGAATATTTACTCTATCAGAAATTATCATTTTTATTACCGGCATTTCATCTTTTTGGTGACATACTTTTATAAAGACAATACAGATATAAGATTTTTATTAGACCTTGGACAATTTATTTTTAAAATTTTTTATTAACCATCAAGTGAAACTCTTTTTACTATCACAAACCACATTAGTATTATTTAAAACTGATTTATTGGCATTCCAAATAATAAATTTCAAAAATGTTCTATTCTAAATCTTACAAAATCATAAAGTTAAATCTCATTATTTCTAACACGACTCATAAATTAATATTTTCGAAAAATATTTATATTTCCATGCCATATTCTACTTTACAGCAACTATTTCTTAAAAAAAAAATAATAAATAAACCTGTTTTCTGCATTCCTTTCCAAACATTTTATTTCCACGATAGTTGGACGTGAGAGTAATTCTTTTTATAGTCATCGAAAGCACCAAAGAAAGATTTTGATACGCCGCTCCGTACGATTAGGAAAGAATACTAACCTCGATTACTTCAAAAAGTCATTACTCCGCCAGGAATGCTTAATGTCGCCAATATTGCTTACGCGTCACATAAATAATAATAATGCTAACAACATTTCCTTGAAACGCATTTTCTCTTTCTGTTTTCTTCACGTTCGTCATTTGCCTGGAGCGATATCTGGCCCCAGAATTCTAACATTGGGGGAAGTAGATTTCAATTTAGGCGAGGAAGAAATCAGTTCCGCTGAAATCATTTCATCCATAATTATACATTCCTTCTTCTGCCTTTAAGTTCGGAGTCCATAATGTGCTATTGATCGCACTTTAAAACATCGGGTAGGGTGCTATTAGTTTTTTTTTGTTTTGTTTTTGTTTCGTTGCGTTTTTATTTTTAATACAAACCTCGGAATGATACGCCAGCACCCTAAAAATGAGAAAGCAATATAAGAACGTGGCAGGAGAAGAAAAATTGCATGAAATTCGGATAATACTTCGGTGTCGGAAAGGAAAAATTCCCCATGATCCGACAGAAATTTGGAGCAGAAAATAGCTTAGAAAGAACCAAAGAACATAAAGCTGAGATCCTCCTATAAAAGAACTTCGAAATGAAAAAAAAATAATAAAACTCTTTCCTACTTTCTTTTGAGTAATGGATTTGTTATAGCCACCACTGTTGTCTTCCAAGCTTCAACTTAAAACATTCTTTCAATAAGATGTGTATTGTTCTTCCTTTCCAAAGAACTTTATTTTGAAGAACTAACCGGAATTGATCCCATTGATCAGTGTTTAACAACGTGTTGTACTGGGTGGCTTTAAATAGGATGTTGTAAGGTAATTGTTTAGATCGGTGTTTTATACGAAAAAAAAAATACATTGAGGTACTTTTTATAGCAATTATTAATTTATAGTATATCATATATACAGGGTATCTCGGTTTACGTCCTTAATCTGTACCAGTTCCTTGACTTATGCCATTCAGGGCGTATACAAAAAGAATTTTTCCGTTAAGAAATAAAGGCAAAATTATTCATCTTTTCTTTGAAAGAATCATCTGGATATTAGTATATTCCATATTGATGGGGTTGTATAAAATCAACATTGCTTAATACTGTAATACATAAATGTAAATGCATTTAGATAAAATAAAATGAATGGAAATTTATCAATTTAATTTTCCCTTTCACCTGCTTGAAACTAATTGACGACCACAAAATTCTTCGTTAAGTAATAATCTGTCCAAGGATTTCTACGTTCTCCTCGCTTTATTTAGAAATTTAATTCTCTTCAGCATATTTCGGAAATTTGATATTGTCTTGTCACTACAGACAAGGCTGTTATGGTTTGTTTGGGCTTTGTTCAGGTTGTTTTTGACTTCATCTATTTGCATAAGAGTTTAACGCAGTAATGCCTCTTTTCCCTTCTTGGACCCTGTTGACGACCACAAGATTCTGAGTTTAATAATAATCTGCCCAAAGAACTGCTACGTTCTCCTCGCGTTTTTTCGGAATGAAATTCTCTTCAACATATTTCGGAAATTTGATATTGTCTGATAAACCCAAACAAGCTATAACAATGTTGTTATGGCTTGTTTGGGTTTTGTGAAGGTGGTACTTGTCTGCAAAATTGTTTTCGGCATAATACGTTTGCAAAAGATTTTGACGCCCGCAAATCGAAATCCAAGCAAAATGTTTCGTATCGAAACAGAATATCAATCAAGTTGGACTTATGGCAAAACGGACGTATAGTGAATATCACTATATTGATAAAATATTTACTCTTTCGCATGGAAATCAAAAGCAAATAAATGTCTTTTAGTGTTTATTTACGTAACTGTACTTAAATTAAAATGTTCAACAACAACAAAAAATAATATTAATGGGGAAGGACGAAAGGTATTTTCAAATAGTTCCATTAATAAAATATTTACTGTTATTTCGGATGAATGTATGTAGTAAAAAATTATCGACTTAAATTTAGGCTATTTTAAAAAATCCTTGAACCCTAATTAATGTTCAAGTGATACTTTTTGAAGATGCATATTTTTTCCTGATAGCCAATCCTAAAACTAAATCTTTCCATGCATTGTTTAATGCCAAAAGGTATATTATCCAAACTAAAATAAAAAGTTATTCACGTGCCATTCGCATTCTTCTCCTGTCACTTTTTTTAGATCGCGAGCCATGTTTCAGGCTTTTAACAGTCCATAAACACATCACATTTATCTAAGGATCTCGACATTTTTTCACTCACCACTTAACGTCACTGTGAAATAAAAATATTCATAACATATTCTGCCTCTCTCCTTAAATGCGCCAGGTAACCTGTGATAGGTACCAAGCGTATGTCATTCTAAAGCAAAAATGAAGAGAAAAAAAATATTCAAGCAGTTTTTTTTCTCTTGCTCTCTAAACGAATCAAAAATTAAAATATTCCACAGACTAACTCAGCTGTAATGTTATTTGACCGTTTCTAGTTTACTTGACACGTAATGAATTACCTGATCATATTTTTGTCGACCCTGAAGTAAGTGGTTGCCGTTTTTGCGTGCTTACTTTGTTATTAGACCATGCTGTTTGCCATTACGTGCCTTTAACTGCCTATCCCGCACTTTTATCACGTACTGCATTCATAACTTAACACTTCATAATTTTTTTTCTTTCTTCATTTCTCCTTTCTGTTGTTAATAAAAGATGGTTAGGATTTGTTTTTCTTTTTTATTGTTTGGTGATGTATTTTATTCAGTATTGCTGCTAATGGAGATCAAGGATTTGAGGAATATTATTTCATTAACTAATATTATTTTTCTTCATCTTATATACAGTAAACCCTTAACGAAATTGGGAGGTTATGCCAATTATGCATCGACTAATTATTGCATACGAATTGGAGGTTACGTCAATTATGCACCTAGAACTCTCGGATAAACTCTACCTTTCTATGGACAAGTTAAAACTGAAAAAAAAACATATAATTTAAAAAAAAGTAAATTGTAACATAATTAAAAGGAAAAAATGAAACAAACGTTAACTGGAAGTATTTGTATCATTTTTTAATACGATACAATTATTTTTTTAAAAAAAGCTGGTAATTTTTGTTTAGGGGAAAGACTTTAACAGTTTCACTGCAGAAAGTGAGGAGTTCTTCAATGTGTCTCATAAAATGTCATCTACTTTATTTGTAAGCGAAAATCGAGACGAGACAATTCATGTGCCTTTTTTAACAATTTGTTTATATTCCTGTCTTGTTAAGTTAAAGGTGTTTTACATTCTTCATCACCAACATTGCTTTCATCAATAACGCTGCAACAATCACCCAATTATTCATTCGCCATTTTCGATAATTCATTAATATCTTCTTCTTCTTCCACATCTGAAAATCCTTCGCCACCAGTTACTTTTGCAATTTGAACGATTTCTTCGATTTCATTTTCAGGCGATGGAAATCCTTTAAAATTGATGACATCTTCTGGCCAGCGCTATGGCAACGCGGTCGATGTTCTGCAGTTTAAATGCATAAATGAAATTCTAGAATTGGACAAATTAAATAGAAACAATTAAGGAAACGCATATGTGCAAAATAGCGACGCTCGGTTCGTATAATGAATTCAATGTTTGTCAGTCAGTTTTTTATACAAATTACAAGAGAGAACAGTGCAATCTATAATACTGTTTAATGCTGTAATATATTTTAATAGCATAATTTCTGTTTTAAATAACTAGTTTAGTCAAACTAAAGTAAGAAATAACTTGGGGTTCCTCATAACCTAACATACAAAAAAGTTACGCAACATTTATGTTATTGTTTCTATCGTCCTTAAAGACTTCTAAAAGAAGAGAAATATATATATATATATATATATATATATATATATGTATTTGCGCTGAATCTATGAACTCATTTAGCAAGCTGACATTGTGATATGATGGTACATTGTTTTAGGAAATCAATGCTGTTTCCTAGGGAGATTATAATGAGAGGAAGTGATGTTTTTCATGATGATTTTTATGAATAACTGCTCCACATTTGTGTGTCATAATGGAGAAATCTATAAGATTACCTAGGCAATTGAACTGTCGATACAAGGTACTCTATGGTAACAAGTTAACAGAAGGACGTTTTTCTTTTCTTTCTAAACCAGTGAGGTTCCTTTGATTTATTGGACATTGTTACGACAGAATTACAGCAGATTCAACATTACATAGGAAGTACCACTCATTAGAGGTGCTTCCTGAGTAACTAATTTTACGCTACACCCATTAAAGATAAATATGAGTGCGTTCAGAGGTAACTGTTGCATATTTGAGTGTCGCATTGGATAAAATCTGAAAAACTCCAATCACGTAGCCCAACTATTAATATTAAACTCTTGCTATAATTTTTACTTGTTTTATAAGAGTGACTATACCTTTCGTCATCATTAGGAATCTACATCTAGTCCTCTTAAATGTTAGCTAGCACCTTAATACCAGAGAACGAGGGGTTAACTTAATAAGATTCTTTGTTCCTAAGGAAATTAAAATAGTAAGTTTTAAAAGCGACGAAATTTCTGTCAAGTTTGATAGGCACTCATACCTGACATAATAATTTTCTATTCTAAAGTTTAAAAGTGAATCATATGAGATTCCTTATTCTTTTTTTTGGTGATTGTTAGTGTACATCAGTATCAACTTTGGTAATATTTGTAATGTATTATACATTTAAAAATTTTATGTCTATTTCGTTACGTTGGACCATCAATCTTTTCACAAATATTACATCAAAGCAAAATTTTGCTATGTTTAGAACGTATGGAATCAAGATGTATATGATTTTCTTTTCTAATTCTATTGGAGCATGCGATAGAAATGTTGACTCATGATTGACCAGTCATGAATGTCTGACTACCTACGGTTGCTTAGGCCTAATCATTAATAAAGCTGTATATCATTGTTAGCAGTGCAGATAATCATCATCGGTAACTAAACATGTTTCTAATGCATGACAATATTTCAGGCTTTTAAGCCAGACAGGAACATGCATATCATTAACAGACATAAAACATTCGTTTAAAGATATATAAGAGCGAATTTTTTCCAACTAGATATAATAATGCAACTATAAGTTCATTTTATAATTCTTCTAGGTAACAGATTTAATTTTTATACATTACTAAATTTTAGTATAATTAAATAATTTTTAATTTCAGTATAATTAAACTTAGTATTTAAAAAAATACTTCTGAGTGAAGCGTGTGTCTAAATATGTTTCATTTATGCTTTTGTTTGTGATTGCATAAAGGTTATTGTTTTTATAAATAAAATACACTCAGACATATGTAAATAAAAAAAGAAACTTTTCTACAATTCCAGGGTTCTATAATATAATAGAAATGTAATTAAATACAATATTTAAAACCGAAGATTGTAAGATCACATCATAATAGCGTCATAAAAAAATTATTAATTCCTTTTTTTCAATAAAAAACGTGTTTCCATTGTAAAAACTTTGAAGAGTATGTTAAATGTAAATCTCGTAACACCACTATCAAATTTGTTTTATAATTTATTCAACAAAGTTAATTTTATGACTAATTTTATTCCTGTCGATATTTTTTAGTTTTACTTTTTTTTTTTGTGAAAAAGGGATTTATTTGGACGCTGCTCCCCATAATGAGAGGACACTTTAATTATGCTATATAAATAACTTATTTCTTTTACATATATTACCTTAATAATTTTCAGTTGCTCTGAATAGTAATAGATTGTTCTGATAAGGAGGATATTAAGGTTGGCATTTAAGCTGGATTCCCACCAGATACTAAGATCGCTTAACGCAAAACGTCAGCCTATCAGAAACCTGATCTCTTGGCCACTCTGTCTCCTGATTGGCTGACATTTTGCGATGTGCAATCTATCTGAGTATCTCGTAGGAACCTAGTTTTACTTTCATCGACTTAATAAATTTAATGTGATTACTTAGAAAGTCTAACGATTCTTAAATTAATCATTAAGGTGAGGATAATAATAATGCCATCCCATCCTTGAAGAAGTTGATTATAAATTGTGGTCACGAAATGTAAATGCACTTTCCTAAGTCCCACGTGATAGCAAATATGTAACATATCCAGCTATAACCTGGGCTACGTTGAATTTGCTGCATATTTGCAATGTTAGTGGCTTTTTACTAAGGTCAAATGGGCTATTCTTCGAAAATAAAGTTTGTAATTTTAAACTGTAATTTAAATTCTTTAACATTTTAATATGATCAAATGTTTTCAATAATACAAAAATTAGGCCTTTTTCTTTTGTTTGTTTTCTTTGTTGATTATCTTCATGTTTTTAGAACTAAAATGCACAGCAAATTTCATTTATTTTAATTATGGAACATTATTTATATATTATTATTTTAATTCTATTAATACTAACTATTTCTTTATTCTAGGTAAGTACTTACTATTTTCACCTCCCCCGCAAAAAACAACATCGATAAATCGAAAGATGTTCTCAGTATTCGAAATAACTTCTGAATATGCGTAAGTATCCTTTTGTAATAGTTAAATCTTTCAATGAATTGCATATATTTTAGAACTTAGCTTTTCTTGTACAGATTATTATCAAAAGGCGATTTAATTCTTCCTTTATATGCTGATGCTGCATATCCTCTTTTTAATTTATACTATCAAAGGCGTGTTTTTCTGTACGTTTTGAGTTGTGCTCTAACGATCTATAAAAGAATGGCTTATTTTGCTTGTAGCATAATAATGCTTTTCAAGAACCCATTAATCTAATCATTTAAAATATAAATATATATTATATATTGAATATATTTCTCAGAAATTAAGTCTTTTCGTAAACATTATAATTGATGGACTGATTATAATAGTAAACGGTTTCTTGAATATTAAGAATTATTACGCTAACTAATATTACTGGCATATTCTACTTCTTCTTCTATGGCACGACAGTCCCATGGTGGGCCAAGGCATTGCTGGCATATTATATCATCTAAATATATTTTTTAAATGTTGCAAAAATGTAAATGCAATATGAATCTTTTATATCAAATGTGTATAGTTAATATACAAAATAATTATATCTATCTAGTACTTAAATCTATAGAAACACAAAATACTATAATCTACGTAGTATTTATCTATAAAACACATTTAGATAAAATAAAGAATGTATTTTATATGTATCTGATGAAATACAAATCAAGATGTAGTACTAAATGATTTCTTTATATATTTGTCAACAAATAAAATTAAAAGGAATTACGAAATGATGAAATATAATGAATTTCCGATGTATTGTAAAATTGGAATTTGTTCCAGAAAAAATTCGAACTATTTATCATCAGAATTAAAAGAAAGGGAACAATTATATACAGAAAAATAGAAAATGCATCGAAACTTCTTTGAATAGCTTCATATTATTAAAATTTATAGGGTGTGCATTTTTTTCAGCAAATAATTGAAATTTAATCAAGTTAAACAGGGTGCATATATTAAAATGTGAAGAAAAACATTTTATTTATAAAAATATATTGCATTATAACATTTTATTGTCTGGTAACTATTTCGAGGAAATATTTTGTATTAAAGTATCGCAGTACTTCAGTCACTGCATATTATCTAGGGTCGATGAAAACAATGTTAGAAAAAGTAGCATTTATGATAAAGTATGACATTTTTTTAAAAAAATATTGAAATATATAGTTTAAATATAGAAAAATATAGAAAATATATAGTTTTCCATCCAAAGCATGACGATAATTTTCTTTAGGCTGTATATTACGTTTCACAAAAAGAATGAATATAGTATAAAGCCATTTTTGTTGAATCAAATCCATAAAAATTTCTTTTGAATCTTTTTTCGATAAAAGTGAAGTATTTTCCTATAATTAGAAATATTTTCATTAATTTAATCAATTATTGTCTAAAAGGTGATTTTGTCTCTTTAATTTACTGGACATTGTTATAATATTGGAAAAATATTTAATAATTAATATTTATTTAATATTTGAATCGGAATTGGAATTGAAAGTTATTTCACTTTCTGGTTTTTGTATTCAAAACATTCTAAAAAATCCTTACCAAAAATACAATTGTTTAATAATGAAAATATATGTAAACCGTATAAGCATTTCGGAAAGCAAAACTATTCACCTTCTTTGATCCATTCATTTTTTTCCCCACTTGCTTTCGAGACAGGCTATCATCTGCTAGAATTTTTCTTCTACGGGATGCGCCGAAGAATATCCTTTGAAATATATATTGTAAATTCACCTCAATCTTATGTTTCTCCTGCATCATTTTTCACATAAACTGAGAAGGGCGAAAAAATTTGTATACCTACCACACGAATTCTAGCTGATTTACTAGGCAACTATCTGTCAGCTTAAACTAATGGCGATGGGACCCTGTGTCTCTCCAGAAGAGCCTGGTGGTACTATTTTCATCCTGGTATTCTGCCTCAATCCCTTAGTGAACCAGGAAGAATGAACACTTGATCTGGACCCATACATTTCCCTGTCAAATCGAAAGCAATGCATCATCCAGCCGAGAGAAAAGAAAAATATGCCTCTACCCACTAATATGAGTATTTCCGCATTATATTTCTTATCATATTTGTTTTTTTTTATTAGTTTATACGAATATTTTTATTCGATGGTCTTCTTGGAACCATTATATGGCACTTACTGAAGTTTATTTATTTATTTGCATTTTTTTTTTTTTATTGTAGCGGTTATCAAGAAAAATTTTCTAAGCTTCTTCAATGTCCTTCAACGGTTAATGTCAAATTATTCGGCTGCTTAAAGTTTGAAGTTTCTACTCCACCATGACTTTGCATTTTTTTTTTTTCCTTACGTTCTTCCTTTTCTCTGAAACCCGACGATGCATTCACTAGAAAACCGAAGCCCATGATATCCGGCGATCGGAATTTTTAGTTTTTTAAACGAAAAAGCTGGGCTCAAATGCTGTAAAATTGATTTTCCGATAGTCTCGATATATTTTTTTCAGATGAGCCTAAATATGCGCCAGCGGAGTTTTGTTTCGAAAATCTCAACTTTTTTTTTTTTTTTTTTTTTTTTTTTTTTTTTTTTTTGAGAAAAATACCCTGCCTGACTGGAACAACATATGTTGAGTGTTGAATTTCAAAAGATGCACTTTTTGTACGTAATCTGGATGCATGGAAATATTGATTATTTGAAGAACTTATTTTTCCTCTATAAATGATTTACAAAAATCTATAATTATTTACTGATAAAGTACTTGGCACAAAATAAAGGCATCAAAACAAAAGATTAAATGTATTAAATGAAATATTTTTAAAAACTTGCAACATCATAATTTGCATGAGTTTACATCATCCTAATTAATTATGCAGTTCGAAATAAACTATTTAATACATTAAAACGATTTTGAAAAACATTTTGTTAAAACTTGATAACTTCTTGATTTCAATTAATGCTTTAAATTAAAAAAAAAATAATTAACATCGACATAGTTTTTATAATGTTTAAATAAACAGAAATTTAAATGTTTGGTGCTTTATTACACATCTATGCTCAGTAAGAATACCATATAATTATTATCAAATATAAATGTTATTTAGTGTTAGAAGAATAGTAAAATAGTGTTCTACTTATTGTGTTTTTATTAATTTAGTGTAGATTGATTCAGCAATTATTAAAAATATATATCATGATTATGTAATATATATTTTATAATTGTTTCTACAAACAAAATTATTTGATGGGTGCACGTGTATCTTATTTTTTATAATGAATATTTCAATATTTACCAACTTTCAATTATAGTCATTGAAAGTTGGTGAATATTGAAATATTCATTATAAGAAATAAGATATAATTGTTTTATTATTTAAACTCATTATAGTTAATTTTTCCCGCATAGTTTGCAACTTATAATTTTCCATACTGGGAGA
The DNA here is from genome assembly GCA_021605075.1 of Caerostris darwini. NCBI lineage: Eukaryota > Metazoa > Arthropoda > Arachnida > Araneae > Araneidae > Caerostris > Caerostris darwini. The sequence continues at coordinate 1,603,827 of BPLQ01007927.1, read as the reverse complement.
GTTTTTTTTGTTCCAAAAATTCCATACACTCCACCAATATCTATAATGCATTCCACTTTCTCACGCTGCTAATTTACGGCCACAGAGTAGCAAGGAGTAAATCTTCCCAGTTGAATAATACACAGATAGGTTTACAACAGACAGTAATTCTGTTGTAATTAAATAGTAGTCGGTTAACAATTCAAGCGTTTAATTGCTTATTTTTACAAATAGTCCGGAGGTTATATAACGCGATTATTATTTTTTTTTGCCTCATAAAATTGACTAGTACTGCTAATTCGTTTTCAATCCTGTATCTGACTCTATACGGAAGGTTATTCCGTCTACTTCAAGTTACCGGAATACTTCGCTAGATGTGTCTTTACCTTGAATCCATCATCTAGTGAGCAGAAATAATATGGTTCATAATATTCTGAATGTACTTAATCCTTGATTAAGCTATCATCAGGATGTTAAGATTATTTTCCAATAAGTTTGTGTATTTCTTTCTAGCTTTAGGAATTTTAAATTTCCTGGACAACACGTTTTAACACTTTGTCATTGTATATTTATTTAAATTTCTATGTTCCTTTTTATTCTGTCAATGCATTTTTTGCCTTTCAGCAATTTGTTTGTTGTGTTTGTTAAATGATTTTTAATTTCATTGTTGCAGCTTATGTGCACTTCGGATTTTGAATATTTTCTGCTTCTTTTTTCTTCCGAGAGGTTTGAATGTGAGGCACTTGTATTGCAAATGCTATGATGGCTTTGTTATACAGTTTGCGTTTATCAAATACCACGTTGCATTTCTCGTGAAAAAATGATGATGTTTCTAATTCATTCCCTGTTAGTTTTTCTTTGGTTATGTTCATATGCTATTATATATATTAGGATACTGAAAGATACTATTAATTCCGACTCATTTACACAACTTCAAATTTAGTTTAGTTTTAGCTCAGCTCAAGAGTACTCTAATATATATATAACATTTTAGGAAAGTAGGAAATAATATAAAAATATAAATACATTATAGAATTCATACAATAGAAAAATGGTACTAATGTTTCAAGATTAAAAAAAAAATTATTTTAACTATACATTAATTTTAAATAGTTTAAGTCATTTTTTAAATCTCTTTCTAAAGCGTAGGTGTTCAAGATCTTCTACTAAGTACATAAAAAAATGTGTTGGTTGTTTTTTAAAAAGAAATATTGTGAGTAAATTTCTGAAAATTAAATACATTGCTTAATAATCTGTGTTAATATAAAATTCATTTAATAAATTAAGATTAAATCTTTCTTTGTTTAATGGGCTTACCTAAATGTAAGTAAATGTCAAATAAAAGAATTAAATGAAAAATCTTAAGTTTTTTATTAAATTTCGTTCGAGGCAGAAATGTGTTTCACTTCGAATTATTTCTAAATCCTTAGTAAATATAATAATCCTCCTAATAAATATGTATGAAAGTATTTTACGCAACTTTTCATATTCACATGCCGATATTTATGCATAAATATTTTTATTTGTTTCTGTGTCGAGCTGAAATGTCAATATGCTTCCAAACGTTTCAATGAAATTTATTGCTGCAAGGAGATTCTTAGAAGCTTTACAATTAGACAGGTGTTAACAAAATGACATTCCTGTATTTTTTTAATAAAACGAAAATCTCTTGAGCGAATACAATTTATAATTTTCTTATATTGTAAAATAACTTTTTGCTATTCAATAAAATATGTAGTATTCTCTGAAAAAGTTATATTTTATTTGATTTAAATGGCAGAATATTTGTTTCGAATAAACAAAACAAATGTTCTAAGTAGTCTCAAAATCCTTCTCGACATCAACAAGTTCTGTTTTAAATTCCATTATCATACATGGTCAAATTTCAAAAATTTTTATTTTAAGGGAGTGAATAAATTTAATTTTTTTTTAAAAAATGCAAAGCTCTTAAGGAATGTAAACATTTTGGATTATAATATATTGTAATATTTCGAAAACGTAAATTTTCAAAAATAAAAATTTTAATTACTTTTTCTGGATCCCAACTACTATTTTGTTGGTTAAAGGATCCCCATGTACTGAGTCACGACTATGTGTCAAGAAAATGCTCCGGGTTCGGTATTCGTCTTTCTTAAATGAGTGCTATTTGAAAAGTGATATTACATTAATTAATTATATTACATTAATTTCGTAGTGTTATTAACCGTAATTGTATGTGAGTATCCTTGTTATGGTTTTGCATTTATACAAATATAAGTTTGGGTTTGGTTTGTAGCTCCAAGTTCATTTTTTTACACACTTTAGGCTAATTCGATCGAAACCTACTGATTAATGGGGATTCCGAACCACTAACAAACATCCATGCAAAGGCCAGAACCTAAAGCCTGTGGTTCCGAAGGACAGAGCGCTAGTCAATTGGCCATCAGACCATAAGAATAAAATGCACTTGTAGTGGTATAAGCTAGAAAAATGTCTGTTGATTAACATATTTTTAACATTTTTTACAATCATATGCATTTGGAAGAGAAACAATTTTTGGAGCAATTTAAAATACTTCTTGAAATTAAATATATTTATAGACATATAATATAGTATCCTTTTTATAAATCGATCCTCGTTAAATCGTATTTTCTTTATTTCACACCCTTTTATCACATAATTTCACACAAACTTTTTAAAATCTACTGTTTTATTTTGCTTTCAGTACAGTGATATGACGTTGTTACTTGATAGGTGGGTCTGACGAAAATCGCTTACATCGGATTCTCATAAGTGAGGGTACAAAGTTACATAGAAATTTTGTTTAATTGGGTCTAAAGACAAGCAAAAACACAAGTTTAAAAGAAAAGTATTTATTAAAATTACAGTTCTTTATGCAGTGAACCCTCGATAATTTTCTATTTCAAAAATGTGTCGCCTTCTACAATATTCTACAATTATTTTCAAGACAGGCCCTTCTTACAAAATTATAAAATTTTCTATTATCTAAAATTTTCTAGTTTTATTCGCATGAAAAACTTTACAATTGAAAAAAATTGCTTGACAGTAAAGGAAAGAAAAACAGAAGAATTTATTGATAATTGTACAGATTTTTCATAATCAAAACATACTGAAATAAATGAAATTTGTAAGCAAGATTTAAAAAAAAAGAATCTGAAGGATATTAATAAAATCAGAATAATGAAAAGAGCAGTGATGAAAAATTAAGAAACATAAACACTAATTGAGAATTAAAGTTTTCGTTTAATGCGTCCGTACTCATAGAATAAATAAATTAATTCTGTACCCATAGAATAGATAAATGATTTAAAACATAAGGTGGTTTCTAAAGTGGCAAAATTTTTTTTTGGTAAAGGTAAAATAGTGGCATTAAATTGTAAGGAAAAGGAAAACTTAAGCGAACACAAAGTTATGTTGTTTTCCTAAGTCGATGTATTACTGTGTATTGGGCTTTTCTTTTGTCTCTCTACAAGCTCCTTGTAACAAGATGTTAATGTATTATTTATAATTTTTATTTCATGATAAAGTTAATTAATTGATAAACCTCATTTATCTGAGATATTTATGTTTGATTAGAAATTTCCTTATATATATACATGATACAACTGATACATACATGATGATAAATTTTTCAAAAGGCTCTTTGTTTGTCTATTAATGTTCTTCATTACTTATTAAGTTTTCTAATCTTACAAAATACAGTCTTGAAACATTTCAAACACATTCTACTTACTACAATATACATTCTACTTGCTATACTATTTACTGTACAATATTTTAACTGCGAACCTCATTATTTTTAATTTATTATTATACTATTTATAATACTAAAATCCGTTGAAGGATAGCAAATTATTTTCAAAACGTATAAATCCATTTTAAATTTTAAGAATAGTAAAATATAAACTCATATTTTAAATCTTCAGTGCAATGTGATATGAAACAGATATATAATATATTGCTCATTAAATTATATATTCTTATTTACTGTTAGTTTTAAATTTAAATTTATAAGAATTGTTTTTTTTTTTAGTTTTATCCTATTTGTGATTACATAATTTATTAACTGTCTTTCTTAATCACATCATTATCTACCCAAATTTATTCTACATACATGCCCGTAATCTTCGTATTCAAAATATGCACAGTAATTAATAATACGATTTGTCTTAACTAAAATCCAGACTCTTACTCTATGTTTGTTAGCGATTTGGATTTCCTAATCTTCCTTCAGAAAAGCTCATTGAGCTCTATCGACGAGTTCTAAAGCTAAGGCTCGGGGCAACATTTGATTGGCTTAGCGAAAATTGAATAAGTGCTTATTGTGTAGGAAATGAACTTCGTTTGAGGGTGTGGATTACATTCGTTTAACTTCATATATTAGAGTGAAAGGGTCGAAATGCCGTCGTTGCCATTTTGAATGCTTGTCATTGTCTATATGAAATGGGTGGAAGCTTCCAAGTTACCACGCAAGTAAAGCAGCAACAGGAGTTTAGTCAAGAGCGAAATTCCATTCGAGTTACTCATAATGAGAGAATTACGTTCTCAATTATTATTAGTCTCTGTAGTTATTGAAAATGTTGCTTCCATGCTCTAAAAATATCAACATGCTTATTAACTATCGGATAATGGGAATTTAAAGAGTATACTGATAAAGAACCATTACATGCTATTTTTCTTAAGGGTAATAAAACATTAATAGTTGTTTATTTTATAGAAAATGAACATTTGCGTCTCATTATGATTAGATTAAACTGACTCCATACATTAATGTAAAACAGCAATCGAAAGCTTGCATGAAATAGATCAAAATTTTTACATGCAGAAAAACAGACTTTTGAGATCTCACTAATTAAGCTATTTATTCTTAATATTATGAATGTCTGAAAAACAAAAAAAAGTATATGTAAAATTCAAAACATTACAGTTCAAAAAATATTGAAGAACAGTTTTAGAATATTTTAAACACTACAATAGCAAAATAAATATACATTCTAATCGATATATGACTCGCAACTTTATTTGAATGCTTATTACATAGTTACACTACCAAACATTAGATGTCTTTCTAATGAGACAATACCTATTTGTATGCGTTATTCACAGATACATATGTTTTTAATATGTGTTACTTTCATTTATTCGTACTAATATAAACTTACGAACAGTCAAAATTCTGAAGTTCTTAAATGACATTCATCTAAAATTTTCTAGACTGTCTCCATAAAATTATTCTTAGGTCTTCTTTAAAGATTGATGAAAATATGTTAAACGCTGTTTGAATGAAACGTGAAATCTTGTCTGCCATGTTCTAAGCAATTCAGTATACTTTGTAAAATACTATGTTCACAAAGTCTTCTGTATTAGGCAAGGAAGTAACCTACTTAATGGAATACGTGACATTTGGGGAGATGTTCTGTGTAGGTTTAGATACTTGTAACTTAATACCACAATTTTGAATGATCTAGTGCAGTGTTCTACAACTACTGAAATTATGACACTCGCGTCTTTAGTTGAAAGTGTAGTGTTTAGAAGGCTTAACGAAATGCTTCTAAGAGTAATGTAAAGGGCTGAAGACTTAATTTGCAATTGCAGCACTCATTAACTTCCATTTGGAATTTAGTCAAATGGGGTGAAATGGTCGTCTTTTTAATCATAATTACATAAAGTATAAACGATATATTTGTGCAATTAAGTTGTATGCATTAATCAAATGCATTTATATATTTAAAATTATATTTATAAAATTTCAGATACTGAAAAAATTAATCCTTTTTATAATAAAAATTTTGTAATTGTATAAATAAATTCATATATTCACGTAAATTTCAGAAAATTGAATAAATTCTTTCCTTGGGTCTCAGTAAGATAAGTAGATATTTTAATTTTTAATTTAATGTAATCATCAATTAAGTGACTTTTTTTTAGTTAAATACATTGAAACATTTTCTCTAATCACTCTTCTCCTTGAAAATTTTTTTTTTAAGTTGTCTTTTAATATATTTATTTTGTGTTGACAAATCTATATGTATCATATGCGATTATATACATTTCTGATAGTACTTTCTGAATAAACAAATATAACAAGTCTCTTGTCAACATTACTAGCGTACAATAATATTAAACACAATAAAAATGCATTTTCAATTTTCCAAAAACAACACAAACTTGTTTAAAATAAAAAATTTACGTAATTTGTAATTGTGATTTTTCTTTATTTTACTTCAAATTATTCTTGCAAAAAAATATCATACTTTTATTTTAAACTGTTCATTTTATTATTTAAAATCTTAGAACGCAATTTCATAGTGAAGATACTACGAATTCTTTTCTTAAAAGTGTAATAAATCGATACCTTTGTTGACGCCACTGATGTGGCCAATTAATTTCAAAAGAAACTTCGATATTACTTCCATTCTCCAAGTAATCTGTTTTACTTTGATGAAATGCTTTGCAAATAGCATCTTCGATTTCTGAAATATTTTTAAACCACTTTGCGCAATCTCCTTTTATGTGGCATTGGAAACACTCAAGGTCAGGCAAAGGGCCATTTGAATAAAGTTTGTCAGACAGCAGGGTAAAAAAAAAGGAAAAAATTGTTACTAGATGCCTTTCCTGATTCGGAGAACGACTGTGTTCCCGTATTTCCGCTAATTACCAGAACCGGAATCGATGTATTCTGAGTCCCTTAAAATGATGCCCTCTGGCGATTTTATTGAATTTCCTTTTCCTCCGGTACTGACATTGTATTTCTGGCATGCAAAGAGCCATATGCCGGATTATTCTATTTAAATCCAATGAAAGGGGGGAAGCAATTCTTAATCACCTCCCTCCGAGGGAAAGGCTGGATTTTATTGCAGTAAGCACCGTTTTATTAAAAAATCAGAGTGCAGCAACCGGAAGAGTGATTAAACCGTCTGGAAAAATTTGTTTTTCAGGTCCGTTAAAGCTCGTGTTTCTTGAACAATTTAAGAGAAAGGGTAGTTTGTTGTTGACGTAAAGGAATGTGTCCAATAATGGATGGTACATTAAGAGCAATATTTAGAACAACAGCTTAAAAGTTTTTGCGCAACAATAATAATGGTATGATTCCCAAATCCCCACTATCCTAAAAGGCAAGAATTATCAACAAAAGTTCAAAAAGTAATCAGATACTTTTTCTAATAGTTTTCACACTAAAAATACGTTCTTTATAAATATTATTCAAGTATTTTGAACCATTGCCTGTGTTAGAAAGTAGTTAACTAAATGTTTGCATTGCATAATTGCTGTGATTTTTCATTAGGTAAAAGAAATTCGGAAATTCCTCTAAATTAGGCACTCTACTAATTATATAAAATTTTCCCTTCCTGTGCCTCTTTAATTGTGTTTCAGTTATCTCCCTTATTATTATGCTAAGGTTCCAAACAAGAGGAAATTAGCTTAATTGTTTTCTTGATTTTATTTACAGTCAGCTCTATTTGATTAAAAAACAATTGTTAAATAAGGGAGAAAAAGGTTACATCATCCGGAAAACAATTTCAGTTTCTTTAAAGAAAGCGATTTTTTGAAAAAAAAATCATTAAAACAATTTCATCACCATCATTCCGATGAAAGACACAAATTTTTAAATTAAATTATACTACGTTTGTTAACGTTTTTGTGGTTCTACAACTAACCAAATTATTTTTCAATTAAAAAAAGATCTGAAATAATAAAAAACAAGAATTAAATGATTATTTTAAATATATCTTCTTTTTAAAATAAAATAAATACTTAATTCTCTTCTCATAACGCATGGTATATTATGTATTCCAAAATAAAAATATTCTCAGAACTTTTAAAATTATATAATTCATTGTGCTTTCAAAAACGTTCTGCCATCTTCATCATCATCATCAGTGGCACAACAGCCATTATATATATTATAATATATTATCATACCATATTTTTTTCTATTGAAGATTAATTCTATAATAAAATGTGTTTTTAAATTTAAATATTTATATTATTTTTACCACCCTCACTTATTTAACTGGTTCTTAACTAGGTTGTCTTAAGCATGGAAGTAGGTGAGAGATAAAGTAAATTAAAGCGAAGTACCCTACCAATAAGTATCATTATAAGCAATATCGAGAACTGAATAACAGTTTTTTATGCAATATTCAGTATGAAGATCACACAAGTACTATTTGACTTACATCTGAATTCTGTTGACAGCTTAAGGAATTGTCATCACTTGTGCAAATAAACCTAGTAAAAAGACATAAGACACAAGTGAAGGTCATACGTTTACTTTTGATCATGCATGACATTTTTTGTTATTTAAATTTTAAAATAATATATAATGCAATAATTTGAATACAAATGTTAATTTAACTGTAGTTAACCAGTAATTAAACACATACTACACCAGTAAGTAAGCCAGTAGTTAAACATTTAGTACAACATTTTCTACAGGCCTTGAAAGCTGCCAAACGCGAAACTTTGAGAAAAATGAATTCCCAACCATTGTAAGTGATATGAATAAGCAAATAATTGCTTCAAAAAAGTTTTACATGAGTAAGGAGTAAAGTTTTTTTTTTTAATAATAAAAAAGAAATATCATGTCTTGTGATTTATTGTTAAGATCATTTCCTCAGTAATAAGAATAAAATGCTTTTATTTAAATTTTCATTAATTATTGTCTTAGTTAATTTTCATTATCAGTAGAGCTACTTAAGAACTCTGCATTTCTGTTTCATACGTAGCATGATATAATGAAATTTTTGTTAGCATTATTTACTTTTGCAATGCTACATTAATATACTTTTTGTATCTGCTATCTGAAATTGAACCCGTTATTTAAAACAAAGGTAAAGTACCGCATTTGCTGAATCCTGTTACGTTTTTTGTTTCTTTTCTACTTTGTGTGTTGAAATAACTGAGAGTCCAAAGCAACAAAGTAAACAGTTCACGTATCAAATTTACAAAACTTTTGAAGGAGAAAAAAAGATTATCGGTAACGAACATGATTCTTGCATTTCATTTAATTACTCTACTTTACCACAAGCTGTGAAAAGAAATTTAAAGCGATTTTCTAAAAACAAGTTTAAGTGTATTTTAGGATACAAGAGTTCTAGCGAATTTTATCGAAGCCCATTTTCTATTGAGTGTTTACTTTATTTAAAGTGTGTTTCGGATAAAAACATTGTAGAAACAGGGTAGCTAACAAATTACGTCTTATAGACATTAAGAAAAATAAGTTTATAGAAAATTATCCCTCTCAGACATGCACGTTTTTCTACTATTTATTTTTTTCACAGATGAGTAAGTTATAATCAGTTGTAAAATGTTAAAAGACACTTTATTATTATATAAAATTACGGAAAAAATTTTCAGATTCAAAATTTATATAATAAGTTATAAATTCCTCATCATCTCATTTTAGCATTCAATATGTATATTAAATGTCATAGAAAGAAATTTGGTTTTCCTATTAATACAATTACAAATTCAATTACAATACTTTAATAAGTACTGTAATTGAACTTGTTATTGTATTTTTAATAAATGTTAGTTTTTTATTAATTATTAATTCTGATCAATTTATTTCCAACCTTCCTAAATTCGATATTTCACTTTTACTTAAAATTAAGAAACGTTTTGTTAATGAAAGGGCATTTGTTTTATGGTTTTTCTGATGCGACAAAAAATTTGAATATTCCCAGCTGCATCTTATAGAAGATGCATCTAAGAGTTTGCCTTCTGAAATCCAATGAAGGGACATTCCGGCGTACAGATTTTACAAGTGCATCCCACAAAAGACACAAGAAATTTAAGTTAGATTCACTTAACGAACTTTGAACTGAACTCTATCAGCTTTAATCAAACATATTGAGCTAGACAGTCAGTCACAAATTCAGAACTAAGTTTAATTTTCATAGCATATTAAATGGTCACTATATAAGTTCTTTTTTTTTATTTATTTATTTTTTTTCCAATGGCAGATTATGAACAGTTACAGCAAAAAAATAACAACGAAAAAAACATACAACATGCAACAACAACAAAATAATACAATAAAACATGCTGAAACAGAGTTCATTAATCTAACAATAATGCCAAGTTGCAGATCTTTTAGCCACTAAAAAGTGTTACCAGGTGCACCACGGGGAGGTAGATCTTCTGCTCACCCCTATATAACTTCTTAATTTCACTATCTGGAAATTAAATAAATAACGAAAAATACCATTAAGTTTTATCCGTGGGTCATGTGCTGTATACTTTTCTTGAGAAAAAAATGTAGGTATGTTCTCAACTGCTTAAATAACTTAGAACATATTTTTCCACCGCAAATATTAGTCCTAGGGCTACTATTCTCCCCAAAGTTTACAATAGAATAGTAGTTGCTCTTGATGACAGCCAGCTGCTATCCAATTTTCTCGCTTATCTTAAATCCATCTTAAAAGCTCCTTTTTTTGTCAAAATAAACATTTTCTCCGAGTCTATTTACAGGCTGTCTGGAAAACAAAGTCATCTGAGAAAAACATCACGTATATGTAAATAAAAGTATGCAAAAAGTAAATATTTGCAGCATAAAACATGAGACGCATCTTTCTTTGCATTTTTAATGTGAACCAATCCTTCAATTTTTGTGCATTCCGCTTGTGTACGTTTATTTTTAAGCAAACATTTTTTTTTTCCTTTCAGAAATATTAAAAATTTCAATGTAGTTGTTCCCTTAAGAACTTAAGCAGTTCTAGATTAGTTTATATTCAAACCTATTTTTTTTCTTTTGTTATATCCCTGGTGATTAAATTGGTTTGTAATTTATTCATTAAAAGTTTTAAAAGCTTGGATGAATCATTGAAGGGGATAATTCCTTCAAGGCATCCGGAGTATGTTAATTTCCTCAAGTACCTGCTACCCGCACTGGCTTTCTCTAATAGAATTTAAATGTATTTCTTGGATGGATAATGAATAACTTGTCATTGTCATGATCATTTTAGTAGCTATCAAGAATAGACATCATGAACTATATTTTTTATACCTCAAGTTTTCATTTTGAGCAACTCTTCGCTGTTGTCATGTTAATTTCGGTGTCTCTTGGGCATCATGCTACTCAAATAAAACTTTTTTGGCAATTTTTGGTTCGGTAGCTCAGCTTATTTTTCGATGAGGGTTTAAAAAATGAAGGTTTTTTCTTTCTTAAACGTCCATTGTAATTATTATTATTTTTTAAGTAAGGAGGAGTTTGATGTTTATCTTTTATGAACATAAATATAAAAATATCTGCATAATTTGTAAAGTTTCAGAGCCTCTATATGCAATTGAAATGCTTAAAGCTATTTATTTTTGTAAAATAATAAAATCTATAGATATATATTTTAAACAACAAAGGACTTGTATACTTTTCAAATGAGTTTGAATAAAATTGAGCATTTAAAAATGAATTTATATTTAAATTAGGGTAATTTGATAGCAGCGTATATTTAAATTTACACTTTTTAAAACAGTTTATTCTATTTTGATTAAAAAATACGCTTTATCACATTATGAAATTTGTTTTATGTTATTTTGTTTAAAGTTTCGAAGAAAAGGATTCTTTTAAAAAATTGGTGAGAATAATTTTTTAATAAAATGTTATATTTTGTTAAAGTTCAGATAACTTTACTTTGAGTAGCATTAATATGTATAAAATATGTAGAATAAAAATAAAATAATTAAAATAAAAAGGTTTTGTTCAAGAGAAGCCAATTATTTTAGTTGAAACTGCAAAATTAAAAAGAAATATATTTCGGAATTTTTTTTGTACAGCGTTCTATTTATAAACTTGTCTAACTAATCCTATTACAGCCAAAGTTTTGTTTATGATAAACTGAAGCAAAACTTGCTGCAATGATATCCCCTTGTGAAAAAATAAAGTTTAAAAAAATTCAGAAAAATATAATACTTTTTATGCAGAAAAAATTATTTTGATTTTTGTTATCTTTTATCTCAACTAAAAATGAACTAATATATTTCAGTGTTACACATCCAATTAAAATTCATCCATAAAAAATATTTCTTTTGATTTACGAATATATCATTTTTCGGTAAATAAAATTAAACTCAATATAAGAGGATTTTCTTCTTCTTAAAAATATGTTAAAATGCGCTTTGTTTTTTATTTCTCAAGTCGATATTTTTTCTAATTTGAAAAATATAAGAAGTATTACTTTATTTTCTAAATTTTATGTCGTTGATGTTTAATATCTATCTATCATTTGTAAAAGCACATGTATTAATGTTTTAAATCTTTACAAAAAGTATTGAAATGGAATCTTTTATTTAGTGCTTATACCATGCAATCTCAAACACTCTAAACACAGATCCAAATATTGATAGATATTTTTTCATGATCAATGAAATATCAAAATCATGATCAATGAAATCTTGTCAACACAGATATCATGTTCAACGATATCTTTTATTTTCATTCAACTTTGCTTTATGTCTGTTAGATTATATTCGGTTGTAAGACTAGTTAAATTTGGTTATAATCCAATTCTCCTTTCAAAATATGTAGTATTTTATTTAAATTTTTTTTTCTGTCAAATTAAATAATTAAAGTAATTAACGCAAATAAATAATTAACGCTCAATAAAATTGTTATTTTAAAATAGAGAAATATGTGCCCAATTTTTACTGGACTACTATCAATGGGAAATTTTTTTCTGCATCAAGTCATACCGATTTCAGTGTTCATAAAAAGGAAGTATTACTGTTTTTACAAAACCTCCTATTTTGCTAACATAAAAGAATAGACGCAACGCATGCCCATTCACACAACTAAGACATGGATGCAATCATTATTTGTAATTTAAATGCAAATGCCTCTTCTGTTTTGTTTATTTAGATCATCTATACCAAATAATAAGGATCACTCAATGATAATGAAAGCAATTGTTATTCATTGCTTTTCTTCATTCTTTACCACAAAGAAAAGAGATTTTTGAAGTAGAAAGCAAACTGCTTTTAGTTTGTGAAAAATGATAAATAAAAATTTGTTTTATTTTCCGTGCCACAAAATACTTGCAATTATTTGAGAAGAAAAGAAGTAATATAGAATTGCTTTTGAATGCAGTTTCCTTTGCTTCGAACTTCATTTCTTTTAAAATAAGTACGATTTTTGTTGTATAAAAAAAACATGCATTATGTTACGATTTAATATGCTTCTTATTCAGATGCCATTATTGAATAATTTCATCACATTTCTAAGAAGCAATAATGGCAATATTTCTTTTTGTTATGCAATAGTATAAAATATTCTCAGAAAATGTTTCTCCAATCGTTGCTTTTCAGATTAAATTTCAGCTCTCTTATTTAAATTTCCCTTATCAAATTAAGATAGTTCTTTTAACTTTTTTTTGAATATATATCAACAAAATTATAATACATTTCCTTTTTTTATGTTTACCGATACTTTAATTTAAGGACATGCTCTTCGTAATATAATTCATATAAAATGTATTGATCTAATAGTTGTCTGAAAAATTATAGTTCATTATAGAAAACAATGTGAGTTTTTTTTATTTATAAAATAATTTGTTTACTCTTGAAATACATTTTTGTCCAGAAATTATTTATGGATATTTTGTTTCTATATTAATAGAATGAAATCTTAATTTTAATTACTCTGAATTATCCGTATTTATGAAATAAAAGCATTTGGAAAATTTGTAAAAATATTTAGTTTATTAAGGCAATTATTCCTGTTTACTATTGTACTTTTTGCAACCCAATTAAAAACAATCTGAGCAAATGCGGTGACTACAAAACAGTCTCAGAATTTAGTATTTTTATATTTATTAAGTATTTAATGAAAGGAAAACAAATTATCTTCGAATATTTTATTAACTTCTATTAAATGGTTATACGTGAAGGAGGCAATTACAAATTCAAAACAATTTTTTTGATCTTGAAAGATTTTAATCGATTTCCTTAATATTAATTTTCTAAAATTCTGCATTAAAATAAATAATATAAAGTTTTAACATAGTTTGTATCAAATATAAGCATTTATTATTTATATTTTTTTAAATATACAAATTATTATACGACACAATAAGCAGTGCAATAAAGACTAATTTTATTAAAATCATTAGAGCACTTCAATCAAAATTAAGGGAGTAATCATTTAAAAATTAATTTTAGTATTACATGATATTATCTTCAATATTTGTATGATAATTGTGCAATTATTGTTTTTGGTTGTAATGAATTTATAATAAATACCTACGTAATAGAATAAACAAATAACCATATATTATTGAAACCCTTTATTGCATAGCCAATTCTGCACTTTTTTTATGTTAATAAGATATAAAAATTAATTGAATAATATGTTAAATCCTGTAATAAATCAAAATATATACGTATTTATACGCCTCACTAAGGCTATCAGAAGTTTTTTAATCGAAAAAGAGATCTATTTTTTCATTAATTGTCATGATATTTTAAGCATTTAATATTTCTAAAATTATATAATAATTCTTTTTAAGTTGTAGAATTGTTTATTAAATCATAATTCATTATAACTATAAACTCATTTCTTACAGATAAAAAAAGTAATATACTTTACAAATATCACTGACGGTTGTACTGTTTTTTTTTCAGTATTCGATGTATGATTTTCAACGCAATAAACTTTTATGTTGAATCGGAAGCAATTATTCTACAATGTCTAGTTTTTAGACATAGAATCTGAAATATAAATTTTCATGTGACATAAAATAAGACGAATAATCCCATTTTATTTGATTCAACTTTCTTTAGGTTAGCCCTTTGGAAATACCCTAATCCAAAGCGTGTAAAGGAAGAAAAATAGTCTAGCATACTGCATTCATTCCCCTTATGTGATTTTAGCTCCTTAAATCTTCATATCTGACCATCTGCAGGCTATTATTCGTTTCTATTTGTAAAAGGGAGTCCCGAGTCGATATTAGCCTTTCATGTTGAGAAAAGGCTTCTCCAGTGGCTGGGAAAACCACCCCTACTTTAATGAGATGTATTGTTTGGCGTAGAATGTCGTGTAGTTTCCACTATAGAGCTTCCCTCCAAATGCATCAGGTAGTATGTGTATCAATGTCGCCTGAAGGAAACCTTGACAACAGAGTGTCATTCGGACTTGAGCTATATTAAAGAGTAATTGTTGATGACCAAACCAGATGAGGCGAGGGAATGCAGGGATCTTCATCCTACCATTGTGATTTCAGAATGCCCTTCTATTGTACTTGAGAATAAGAAGGGTTTCCACATCGAATGCTTATTATGAGGATTTGTACGTTCTTCTATTCCTTTAACGTATAGTATTGTATTGCGGTTTCACAGAACAATATTATACATACATATATATTTTCAAATTTTTTTGTGTCGCATTGAATTCTAAAAGAATATTTATGTTAATTTTTAAAAAAAATAAAGGTTTCGAATCGAAATTAAAAACATGAAATTAGGAATACTTAATTTATGTTAAATGTGTAAATTTTCGACATTTGGTTCTAAATGGTTATTTGAACTAAATTCGTTTACAAAAAGTAGGAATGTTAAAAGAACTAAATAAATATTAAGACATGTAATTTGATTACATCAGTTTTATACATAATATAAAACTTTATGATATTTGCGTTCCGATGCCAAACCTCTATTAGCAGGAAATATACAGCATTTTAATTTAATTAAGAATTAAAAAATGCATATAGAAGTTTCTAATATAAGCACTATTTATCAAAAATATTTTTATGTTTAAAAATAGCTAAATACTAGATGTAAGACTAAATAAATTACTGGATATATCCATAACAATCTTACCTATTAATTAGGGGTTATAATGCTTAGCATTTCCTTTATTTTAAAATGTATCATATCACCAGATTAGTTAAATTAGCATTAAATACTTAATTACTTAATTTTTAATTAATGAAATTACTGAGAAATAAATGTGTTTTAATACTTACATTAATAAAAAAATTTTAAAGGATTAATTGTGTTGGTATTAATAAGTTAAAAGTTAAAATTTTATTTCAATTGAATTTTTAAAAAAAAGTATTACTCTTTCAATCAGTCATGGATAGAAAAATGAATACTTTTAATTGAATGATCACAGACAACCAACCTGATCATCAAAGATATTTCATGAACAAGGAAAATAGCCAGACATTTCATCAAAGACAAAAGAATTCTTAATTGCCCAGACTAGCTAATCTGTGTGAGTGAATGCCAGTCATCAACAGGTCTTTGAAGGAAATTATCACTCGGTTGGCGTGCTCAGTAAACATTCCCTAAGTCGGTCTACATTTGTTTGCACTTTAAATTTGGATCCGCTTTCTCTTGCATGTTCCCAAGACCTTTTAGAGCTACTAAGCCTAGCCATTGCAGTTCTAGGTTCATGAGTAGTTGAATTCATCACAATGGCTATAACTCTCCATTAGAATTATTGGCAAAGATCCCCTGTTTGTTTGTTCCACTGCTGTTGTCGTCTATCAATTACAATGACACGCTATCCCTTGTTGATGACATAATCAATCGACTGGTATATAGGCCGGCTGCTGTGTTAGCTGATGCTTCTATATAAATAGATGTGTAATGATGACTACCGTAGGAGTGGTTTGTATGATAATGATGCCGCAGTTCGTCGTGAAAAGCTTTGCAATTTAAAATGATGGCCGGAGTTGATCTGAAACCATTTGTTAATTCGTTTGACAAAATTAGGATATTTGCATATTACATAAAATTATCCAATGAATCTTAACTAGCACTAATTAGTAAGGGAAAATTATTATATTCTCGATGTTTGCGAATTGTTTTCATTATATTTTCATGTATTATCATAATGCATTTAAAATCGATTTAAAAAGTAGAAATGGGCAATAATTTTAATTTGTTTTTGTAGAGAAATTTTCTCTTTATGTATTTTACCCCAAAATGTCTATTTAATTATATTTAAATATTTGTTGTAAATATTAGCGCTCTTAGCAGAAAATGGATTTTTTTTTATTAATTTAAGTGTGTGCTCCTAGAATTAGGATTATATTTCAGCCCAATGTTACATTGTGTAAATTAGGCTCAAAACGATGTGTGAATTCTTCATCGATATTTTTTAACTTATGCATATAATGTAAGATTCCTCCAAATAAGAATAATTATTATTCCATTTAACTATGCACATTTAAAAATATTAAAAAAGTTTCATCCAAAGTAGTTATGCTTTCAAAAAGATTTTGTTAAAAGAATTGAAATAAATGCATAAGTATACTGGCAATGAAATTTAGAGAATATTTGAAAATATTGGTATAACTCTGAGCAAAATTAGATTAATAATTTTATTAGTTGTATGTTATTTTTTAATAGTGACTTCATTGATAATTCGTGTTATAAAAATTTTAAATATGTAATCGAAACACATGTTAAAATTGAATTAGAATTCATCTGAAAAATTATATATATACAAAAATTATAAATATTCAAGTTCCTGATAAGACTTCAGTAAAAAAATAATACAATAGTGTACAATGAACAACTATAAAAAAATCAAATCTTTCATATTTCATTTTAAAACAATAACAAATGTTCAGGTATGCTTTTTGTGTGTTTCCTTCTTTTAAATTGTCAAACGTCATCATTTATAACCTATTCACAATATATAGATATATATTAATATTCTGTGAAATCACTTGGATAATAAAAAAGCTACAAAAATATTGATCTCAGAAATGACAGATACTTTATGAAAATGTTATAATTGATCAACTGATGATATAAAAACATATTTACTCAAACTTTCTGACCTCTCGTAAATATTTCTGCAATAATAATTTTATATGTAAAATTTAAGAGGTGGATTTTATAATAATTAGTCATGAAATCTTTTTTTATAAATTACTTTTTATATTTCGTACTTGGAAATCTATAAATAACATGAAACAAATGTTAAAGATGCACATAGTAAAATTTCAAATTTTTAAGGATGATTTTTAAACAAATTTTTGAAACTAATTATATTTTTCAGTGTTTAGTTCAAGTTGTCAATTTGAAGTTCAGATTTCAGTCAATATGTGTATTCTCATTTGTACACATTTAAGTATTTTATAATAATGTATTAAAGACAATGCTGTTTTGAAGTATTATGAAGTCTTTCAATGAAATTTCTTACAAAGACAATTAAGTTTATAACTTCAAAATAAATTATATATAGTATATAACCATATCCATGTTATTTAAATAAAATAAAAAAATATTTTTTGATGTCATGTGGTTCAATATTCATACGGCTTTTATCCCATTAATAATTCTATCGAACATAATAAAAGTAAATATCTTAGATAAATTATTGATGATTTTCGAATTCTGAAACTTTTTTGATGAAAAGATAATACGATACTAAAGGGAAATAAAAAATGCAAAAGCAATAAAAAGGAAAGTTAATGCAAAATTCCGTATCACATTACACCAGTTATATAATATATAAAGTAAGTGAATTGATTTAAAAAATATAATACCTTATGGATTTATATTACATTTAATTAAGTAATTTCGTCTATTTTGATATTTTTTAGCGTTTATGCTGTTTTGAATAAGTCAATAATTTAGTACTTCCTTTCTGAAGCATTTATTTATATTTGTGTTTTTAAATCTCAATATTTGCTGATATAGTTTGAATCTCATTTTTTAATTGTATTTTAAATCTCAATATTTAATTTCAGTAATTAATTTCTTTAAATTTAAGCCGGAACACATGTAGATAGATCCCATCTTAAATCTTTATTTTGAAAAAGAAATATAGCATTCTTAGTGGAGCAATTAGGTTGTATTAGTTTAACTTACACTATTTTACCCTTTAATTTATTACATTCTTAATTAAATTATTAAGTTACTCTAGGTTCCTAATATATTATTTTAATTAATAATTAATAAAGTTAAGTACTCTAAGTTTTTAATGAAAAAAAAAAACCTCTTATAAATTTTAATTTGTAGTGATTAGTTGAATATTCCTCCTAAAATAATGCTCCATTACAAAAATCTGCAGAAGTTTTCGAAAATCTATCGACTTTTTTTTTCTACTCTTTTAAATTATAC
Organism: Caerostris darwini; assembly: GCA_021605075.1. Lineage (NCBI taxonomy): Eukaryota > Metazoa > Arthropoda > Arachnida > Araneae > Araneidae > Caerostris > Caerostris darwini. Next base: position 1,584,771 of record BPLQ01007927.1, on the reverse strand, counting down.
TCTGACATATCTAAAAAACCTCCTGTACTGTTTGATTAATAATGTCTTTAACTCAGAATGAGAAGAACCTCCTCTTGCAGTGCTTCGAGGAGGTTTCTCTTCCTGGAATAGCCATCTATAATTTTTCCTGAACGACGGGATGAAATATAAGCTTGATTTTGCATTATTATCTCTTGAGCAGTTGTTTCCGAGTCGGTGAAATGAATAGGAAATAATAGGTCCTCTGGGTCCCTACTGTTCACCACTCCGACTGATATTCCAAAGATCCACGTGTACGCCTTTTTTCCCTGAAAGGATCCTGAATGAATTATGTATGTGGACGCAAAACGTATAATTCGGAAATAATCGGCCCATTACTTTGATTACTAGTCCCGATGTAGTACTTGCCAGGAGCAAGTATGGGAATAAGGGATCCTTCCTAGACCCATCGACCAGAGCATTCTTTGTGGTGTTGTGTAAATAACTGCAACCGCGGCTCATAAATAGATGAAACCATCATTTTTGCGAGAATATTTTTATATCAAGACAGAGTTGTCGTTGTTGAATTTTTTTTTCTTTTATGCGGTTAATGTCTCGTTTATATCTAGAGTATTCCTAAAAAATTGCAACTATGTATTTCGTAAGGAAACCAGCATGGAATTTGTTTGATGTGTTGTTGATCAAGTTGTTGAATGAAGGTGATAAATCTAGAAAGCTTATTCTATGTTAAAAATAGCTATCTATAGACACATTACGTCCCAAATAATTTAACGGATGAAATTATTATTAAATGCTTTCCTTGTATTGAAAACAAATATGAATAGATTTTTTTTTTTAAATTCTTACATTTAAATTATACTTTCAAAATAAAACTTTGTTTAATTTCTGTTTGAGTACCATTCGTCATATAAAAAAGGATGCATTTAAAATTTTATTTTATCGTCAAAAATATTCGAATACTATAATATCTTTTAAAAGATTAAAGAAAGAAGCAAATGAAAAATAAACATTTTAAACTGTTTTTATTACATCACCCTCTGTTATTTCAAAGAAGAATGTAATTATTGAACGAGAAAGGTTCTTATTAATTATTCATGCATTTCTTTTTCTATCTTCCAGCCTTTTATAAGCATGATAATCAATTAATCAACAACAAATTAATTAACCTTTAAGTTTTATCTTTCTTTAAAGATGCAAGAAACAAAAAAAAAGGAATAAAACCAATTAAGTGTTATTTATTTTCATCCATCTCATACATAAAAATCTCCGAAAGTTTGGTTGAAAAACTGTTTCCAGCAGGGTACTGCAATCATTACAGGCGAGTTGAAGCGACTGTTAAAACTTAAAACAAAGTTAAGTAATTACTTAAATGCTCCAGAACATGAGCTTTACAGTTAATGGAAATCTAAGGTATTCTCCTTTTTAATTAAAAACTCTAAAGTTGATGTTAGTGCATGTCAGGACTTATTTTCTTATGCGTCAACCAACGCGTTTGTAAAGAAAAGCTACACACGATGCATTTAATAACCTCTTTTCTACACACACTATGTCACTTTCAATAACTACCTCGCTGTAGTATCGCAAGAACGACAGCAATACCTAGATTAAAGTTTGTTGAAGCTCTCAAAATTGATTGCTTTTAAAAACGACTTTTTTCAACTTCATATTGATGGAAAACTGAAGCTACAGATATGGCGAATGGATGACAGGTAATATGGAGTCGTTTCGTAAAGATATTGTCACTCAAAAAAACAGGGCCGTGAGAGTTTATTTATTCTCAATATATTTTACAAAGTGTGCAATAAAAGTATTCAAGAAAAAGCAATGGTTATTACCAATCGCATCAATGGAACATTAGATTAAAATGGGAAATTATTAATATTTTTAAAAGATTTTAAATTTTAAATGTATCAAGTGAAGGGTTTATTATTTTTATTACTTATATAAGGCAAAGAAATATTTTAAACTTAATTATATTCACACAGTTTATATAAATAAGACACATTGTGATTTAAGATTACTTTTTTTAGTCATTTAATTCAGGTAATATTTGTTTATGCTTAGATTGGTTTCCAAAAGCAATTATGAAAAAATCAGAACATAATACTAACTTTCATTTTTATTAATAATATTAACTAAATAATTACTTTCATTTGATAGTAAGGATAAAAAAATAACGAAATACAATCCTAAAAATTCGGTTGAAATAAAAATATCTTGAAATGAGACAGCATTGCGAATACTCAATTTCTGTTAATTTATTAATTTTTCTTTTTTTCTATCTATCATCTTAAGATAAATTTTCAGTTATTGTAATTGCTAATTATTTGACTCCTTTTATCTAAAAGTACGTTAAAAATTACCTAAAGGGAATTAATGCAATAAGCATTATCTTTTTGTAAGTCACTGTCAATCAGATTAATCTCATACAATCTAGCAATATTCTATCATATAATACAAACAACAAATTCAATTGCATCATACATATTTTCCAATATACACTAATTTAAAAATATATCAATTTTCCGTCTCTCCCCATTTATTTTTACACTAAGCATTTCTTCAATGGGAAGTCTGTAAAAAATGCGAATTATCTGTAGTTAATAAAAAAATTGTAGTAGTAAAACTTCTAGTAAATTATCAATGGTTCATTCGTTAATATGTTTTATGCTAGAGTAAAAGATGATACGAAAATGTTTCATTTATTAGATTCCAAACAATGCATAAAAATATTTATCAACATAGATAGTAAATATCAAAGGAAAACTGTTATCTCAAGTTCAAGCTCTTAAGGTAAATTGATATAAATGACTGCGATAGGGAGTTTATTACTTTTTGAACAATTTTCTTCTTCTTAGCTTCTGAGAAACTAAATTCACCAGACGTATGAAAATGCATATCTAATGAATAAAAATGGATTTTTACCAGTCATCAAACACGAATTTCTCACGAAAGGAAATCCAGTATGGCAATAGATTTAAAAGGGCTTTAATGCTTTTATATAGCCAGTATCGAACAGTTTCGTAGAAATAGATATTATTTGAAGCGGTTTGAGATCCAAGTTAGATAAAGTATTTTGAAATGAATCTTAAAATTTGTACACTATCGATATCGTAGTTCAATTGATATTTTTTCTGGTGCGAAAGTTTAAAAAAAGTTTTTTTTTTCAAATATATAAAAATGTAATGTTACAGTGTGACTATTTTGTGTTGCCTTAAAAGTTGTTAATGCTTCATTAAAATAAAGACGAAATAATTACACATTCAGTATGTAAGGTCTTATCCACTGCTGTCTCTCATTTAGTGGTTAGAAGTTCAAAAAGGTTTAAGAGATCAAAAATATATGTATATATTTTTAATTTTCTCTTAAATTGTGGAATATTTTAAGTCTGACTTTACCTTAAATATTTCAATAATAATTGCTTGTATTGCCATATATACTAAACTGGACGAACTATAATTGGTGTTATAATATATATATATATATATATATATATATATATATATGTATATATATAATGCCATTCATTTAGCTTGTCTGTTTGTTTCAATGCATGCGTCTCTGAGTGTTTATATCATGCCCGGATGCTACTACAGAGTGTTGTCAAGAGTCAAGTGGAATTAGAAACAAATGAATAGTCAATATTCATTTGTTGACATTCTGAGTTGGGATCTATTACCAGAAGGAACCGAAAAAGCAAAGAGCATTACATCCAAAGACTGCAAAAATTGTTAGGTTTCTACAATAAAAAAATCGCTGAAAAGCGTTCTGGATAAAAATTGTAAAGTGTGGAAAATGAAGAAACGCACAGAGTACTTGCAGAGAAATGTTAAGTCAGCGATTTATTTATATATATATATATATATATAAATATATATCTTTGTTATAATTTTATTTAGTTTTAAAACTATCAGAGTGAAGAAAAAATATTTCAAATACAGCTTATTTGTCTAATGATTCTTAGACAAAACAAATTAGTCTAAATAATTGCGCAAATTATTAATGTAAAGTAAATGAAGAATATATTTAGCAATTTATGTTGGAAAATAAAGAAATGATTATAGTGAATACATGATTATAATGGATACATAATGAATCCATTTCTACCGATAAAAATTGGATTCTAAAATACACAAACAAAGAGTGATTAAATTTAAAATTAGTAATTAGTGCAAACGTTTAAAAATAAATAGAATAACTATTTTTAAGCATTCCTTTTTAAACTGTTCAAACATTATTGATGTACATAACAAATTAAGAGATAATTAGCTTAAAAGGTTAAATATGTTTAAATGAATAAAATGTTTTTAATTCCAATATCTCAAGTTAAATGTTATAGTTAATACTTTTAAATGGATAATTAATACATTTAAAAAGTTCATGTTTAACATTATATATACAATTACAAATAATCCATATATTCAATCTTCATAAAAGCTTTCATTTATATATTCTAAACGATATCAAATGAATTGCATTTTGAGATTATTTTAATTTCGTTAAAATTATTTAATTTATTTCTAAAAGCGAATCATATTATTTGTCTGTTATTTTTTGAATTAAGATAATGCATTTAGTAATAAAGAAATATATGTTTCAACAGTTTCTAGGGAAAAAAAATTTGAATTAGATATATATTTTTGAATTTGATTATTAATAAACAAAAACCTTTTGTAATATTGGAGCAAAATTTGGAATTTTTTTGGAAAATTTTTCTTTAATTACATTTAGTTATACACTGAAGTGACAAAAGTCATGGGATACCTCTTAATATCGTGTCGGCCCTCCTTTCGCCCGGCGAAGTGCAGCAACTCGACGTGGCATGGACTCAACAAGTTCGTTGGAAGTCTTCTGCAGGAATATTGAGCCATGCTGTCTCGATAGACGTCCATAATTGTGAAAGCGTTAATGGTGCAGGATTTTGGGCACGAACAGACCTCTCCATGATGTCCCATAAATGCTCGATGGGATTCATGTCGGGCGATCTAGGTGGCCAGATCATTCGTTGGAATTGTCCAGAATGTTCTTCAAACCAATCGCGAACAGTTGTGGTCCGGTGACATGACGCATTGTCATCCATAAGAATCCCATCGTTGTTTGGGTACATGAAGTCCATGAATGGCTGCAAGTGATCTCCAAGTAGCTGAACATAAGCATTTCCAGTCAATGTTCGGTCCAGTCGCACCAGAGGACCAAGTCCATGCCATGAAAAAACAGCCCACACCATTACGGAGCCACCACCAGCTTGAACAGTGCCTTGCTGACAGTTTGGGTCCATGGCTTCGTGGGGTCTGCGCCACACTCGAACCCTACCATCGCTCTTACCAACTGAAATCGTGACTCATCGGACCAGGCCACGGTTTTCCATTCATCTAGGACCAACCGATATGCTCACGTGCCCACGAGTCGCTGCAAGCGATGTCGTTCTGTCAGTAAAGGCACTCGAGTCGGTCTTCTGCTGGAATAGCCCAAGAAAGCCAAATTTCTCCGCACAGTTCTAACAGACAAGTCCCTTGTACGTCCCACATTGATTTCTGCGATTATTTGACGCAGTGTTGCTTGTCTGTTAGAATTTACGATTCTTTGCAGACGTCGCCGGTCTCGGTCGTTAAGTGCAGGCGGTCGACCACTGGGCTGTCCGTGGTGGGATGTTATGCCTGAAATTTCATACTCTCGGCACACTCTTGACACAGTGGATCTGGGAATGTTGAATTCCCTAACGATTTCCGAAATGGCATGACCCATGCGTCTAGCTCCAACTAACATTCCGCGTTCAAAGTCTGTTAATTCCCGTCGTGCGGTCATCATCACGTCAAAACCTCTTCACATGAATAACTTGAACAGAAATGAAAGCTCTGCGAAAGCACTGCGCATTTATACCTGTTCTACGCGATGCTACTGCCATCTGAAAATTTGCCTATTGCTATCCCATGACTTTTGTCACTTCAGTGTACATATACATTGATACATTTTCTTCTAATTACTTTACATCAGTTTACTATATCAAGTTGTCATGGTGTTTGTATTGTCACTGCAATTAAAAATTTGTGTACAAAAATGCCCCTCTAAAAATTGGTTTAATTATTTTATTCAAAATAAAATCTACATATTTTCAACTTTAAAAACAATCCAATAAAACTAAATATATTTTTAGGAATAAATATTTTGTTCCTCCTAAAAAAGATTTTATTCAAAAGTATTAGCCGTTTCAGTTACCTCATCAATCATAATCTTTCAAAAATGTTATAAAATTATGTTGATACAAATAAACTTTGCGCATTTTGTTTTTCCAAGAATAGAATAAAATAAATAACCTTAAAACATTTGTCTTAATTATAAATTGATTATAAATTTTTAAAACATTTAATCTTGTGTGTATCTGTTTTTCATATTTATACATCGTTTAATGAGTGAACTGATTTCGTATAATATGTATAATTTAAATCATAATGCCGTACGTGTCAATATTTACAATGAAAACTGTATATAAATACTTATTGTTGCTTTAATCAAATATATAATTTAAAAAAAATATTCAATTAACAAGTTTATTAGTATAAAAAATTTTAAAAATCTATTTATCTAATCTATTTTTGTTTAATCTATCTATCTAATCTATATTTGTTTTTCAAAAACTAGAGTCGCTTTTATTTTCCATCGTGTTGAATTTAATGCAATATTGATTTTTCGTAACTTAAATATTTTTACCAACAGTGGTTGATCTGCTATCATCGAAGAATGAAAGTAATACATTCGACACTAAAATTCAGCCTAGGTTTCTTAACAGAAGTTATTATCCAGTCATATATTTTATGAATTCAAACGTTATTGCATGTTCATGTTCGTAATTTGCTTATTTGTTTCCATTCGTTCACTGAACTTCGTGCTAATGAAATTAAAATCTGCAACTTAAACGTAATCTGTCCGTTATTCCACTGCCTTGTTAATAAAATCGTCAAAGAAGTACTTTCGTGAGTGACAAATTAAAGTAAAAAGAAATCGCTGACTTCGATTCCTATATAAGGCTTGTTGCTCGAAAAAATCTGAAAGTATGTAGCCAAATCTGATATGAAATGACACAAAATCAATGTATTGGCATATATGGCGTTGTTTTTGTATTTATGAGTGATGGGCCAATACTTATACGAAGAGTACCTTCGTGGTGATTGATGTCATGGCTACCGTAATGTGGAACTGAAATCTTGAAAAGAAAAAAAATTATATTTTTTTATTTGCAAATGTTACCTTATTAGCTATAATATTGATATGTAATGTCTGCTTTCAAATATAAAAGCTTTGAAAATTATTCATAAAATTATGTTCAAATTCTTCAATTATTATTTCTGTTATATTACAATTTAAATTATAGTCTAGGTTAATGAAAAAATTCTGATAATTTTTATGAATTTCCTTTAGCTATTGATGATCGTATATAACACCTACTATTATTTTCTGGAGATTTCATTATGGGTTCCAATCAAAAATATAATTAATATTATATAATATAGAAAGGAATGAAGTATGCATAAAATTAAACATGATTCTAAGTTAGAGCTACTTTATGCAGAAATGCTGTTAGCAAATTCCACAAAGATCATCGGATTTTTCAGAACGGTTATATAGCAGCATCAGTATTACTCAGGCTGTATCTCGGAAGGCCTTTTTGTATCACACCCTCAAGGCACCACCCCTGTTTGGAACAAAACCCCTCAGGGTGACATCTGAAAGGTTCGCTTCGAACCTAGCTGAAGGTCTTTTTGGATTAGCTTCCCCTTCCCTAGCATAGACACTGCACATTTCAGTTCAGCTTATCTTATCGATTTTCGAATCCTTAGTTTGAAGTTCCAGAGATAGAAAATTAAAAATAATAATTAAATAATAATAAAATTAGTATATAAATTTCAACCAAATGAGAAATTATTTTTGCGAATTCAATAACACAAACATGTTTCTCGTTTTTCATAAAAAAAGTATTACTTCTACATATAATTTTTCTACTACTCCCATACTTCCAAAACATATTCACATGATTAAATGTTGCCTAAGTATTTTTGGTAGCGACGATGCTTATCTCATTTGTACTTATGATTCATGTTTAATAGCCAATTTAAATTTAAAACGTAGCACTTTAATTTATTGTAACAAGTGTTTTAATTTAATGGTAACCACATATTTTCCTTTACATTTTATTTCATTTAATCATAAATATGTAATTTACATAGTAATAGTTATGAATTATTTCACAAGTAATTAAATGTCTGTCTGCCGTACTCATAGTCGTTTAAAATTATAATTAGATTCTTTAGTCGTGATTAGTTTATTTCTTGTTTAATATTTCATAATCAATTCTCTTTATTTGAGATATATGAAGAAATTAGTATTCTTAAATTTCCTTAAATTGTCTTTAAAGCATTATTGAGAGATTAATTATTGGCTTTATTAGTGTAGAATTATTTATTAATTTTACCTGTTCTCATTGGCAAAAGAAACTATAAAAATTATAGGCATACTAGATTATTTGACTTTTTGTACCGTTGCGAAGACTGTTAGTTTTTTGCAAGTGAACCATGCATCTCCTAATTTGTGCTGATAACTTCATAAAATTGAACACCACTTTTGGTTACACTCACCACTCATTATTTTTTTTCAAAACCTATCCGTATAGTGCAGACCATTCGTATTAATTGTGGCATCTGTTCATTTACAAGCTATCGACTACGCATATCAGTCGTACTGAAAGCCCATTAGTTGGCCGAGTTATGGACGTATGGCACTGATATACTTATCATAGTATTATAATATATGATATATGATAGTATTATCCTAGTATATATCATAGTACTTATCATATGCTTATCATAGAGATACCTTATTATTTGGTTTTTATTTTTATTCCAATGAAAGACACCTGAGTGTTTTGCAGGTGGATCATGCATCTCTTAATTTGAGCTGATAACTTCCTATTCGTGAATACCCCTTTATGTTACGATCATCATTTATTATTTGTTTTCTAAACTATCAGTATAGTGCTGGTAACCCGTATTAAGTATGGCATCCGGCCGTTTACTCTCTATAGCCTACACATACCAGCCGTACTGAAAGCCCATTAGTTGGGCAAGTTGTTGTGTGAGCTTGATATACTCAATCAAAGCTATAAAAAACACAGGGAGACCTGATAATTTGAATTTTATTTTTTTAAATTTGTTGATAATTGTGTTGATATCTTCTTAAGAGCTTCTTTCGGTGGATCAGTTATTATTTTATTGAATGGTAAGGAAAGGAAGGTAATAGGAAATATTTAAAGCTGAAATTGTTCAGCATATCGTATAGAATTGTAGAAAACCTGAAACACTTTAATCAGTTGATTGTCAATGGGAGGCTCTTTTAATCACCACAGATTATTTGCTGATTAAAGCAATTAGTATAGTATACGCCACCAGTATTACTTTAAATCTCATTTGTTTGCAAGCTATCGATTATGCAAAGAAGCATTATTAAAGGGTCGCGGCACGAGTTGAGTTAGTCTAATATTATTATCTAATATAATTAATTATATTACTTTAAAAAAACACGCTTAAATCTCTTTTTATGCGATAGATTCGTTCCTAATATTTATGTGTGAAAAGAAATGCAAACCACATTTTTTTTAGTTGTACGTAATCTGTTATTTAATTCAAGTAACTTAAATTTACATTTTAAAATCTTTTAATTGAACCGAGAATGCAAATTAATAAATTTTCAGAATTTTCTTGAATCACGGATAATCTGGATATTATATTTATATGTTTAATTATATTTTAATATCTATGCAATGGAGTGATGACAAACAAAATATTCCAAATTAAAAATCATAAAAACATCGTATCTATATGTGATGGGTTAATGACATCATGAATTCAAGCAATTGTATAGTTTGTATTCCTAACTGGAAATAATCCAAATTCGAAAGTAAAATATTCATGTGCGCGAAAATATTTGCTCAATTGCTTCAGGTACGCAACAAATGGAAGTTGAATTCAACAATACTTTGAACCTTTACATTTTTGATGGAATTTTTATGGAAGTTTTTCCAAAGAGATACATCTTACAAAGCCCCTAACCCCAGGGACCTGCTTCGTATGTTTCTTTTCCCTGCAAAGGTTTTTTTCACACTGACGGTGTTGCGAATGCTGGCTGCTTGGAGAATGACTGATCATCCGAGTGACCCAGGTCGGCTTGAGATAAGGAATAAGCAATCATTTTCCCTCTGCGCGCCGAGACCTGTGAGTATCAAAAAGAAATCGTCATAGAAAAAATTCTCATAAAAGAACATGCTTTCGAGCCTCCAGCTAAAGAGAGACCTGAAAGAGTGTTTGGCTAAAAAGAAAAAAAAATCTGTAAATCGTGAAAAACTCGCTGAATTTCTGATGCTTTTATATTTATTTTCTTTGTGCAATATAGAAAAAAAATGATACCTGAAAAAAAAATGTGTTGTGCTGATTTATTTTCGATTCTTATCGTCGTAAAGTGTGTTTTTTTTAATTGCTTACCTAAGTAAAGGTGTGGTATAAAGAAAAATAATTTTTATTTCTCCTTCTAACAATGTTAGGAGTATAATAATAAAAAAAAGTTACATGATAAAACATTCTTTATAAATGCGGGATTTATTAAATTTTTTTAAAGGGATTTCTATAAAAATTTCATAAATGAAAAAGTCACTAAGTTAGGTCTATAACAGCTTTGGTTGTTTTTTCGTATAAAATGAATAATAAGTCGAAGTAAATTATATGTCGCTAATAAAACTTCTATACTATAATGAATATCACTAAGTTTAATAAAAATAATTTATGTCAGTAGGGAATAATATGAACTCAAAATTAATTACATTAAAATGAAGTTTTTGCCATTTTTACATTCATTTTTGAAATATTAGAGGGACCGAAATCTAATGTCTTTTCTGCTCATATTAATATTAGTTTGATTACAAAATGAGTTGATAAATTATAAAGTCGTGCCAAGGACATATTAAGTTTAAAGAAACTTGTTTGCTTGTAAATAATTAGTTTTATTTATTTACTTTCTTGCAATTTTGGGTGAAATGGCTAAGCAAAGAGAAGAACAGGTGCATATCCAGCATTGCATGCTTTTTAAATTTCACAAAGATTGTAACGCAACAGTTGCTACCAAAAACATTAGACGTTTATAAACGCAAAAGGTGATTTTTTTCAATTCAAATCTGATAATTTTGATTTTTCCGACTCATATCGATTAAGAAGACCAATAACTTTAGACAATGAAAAGTTAAAGGTGAAAGTGGGAATAAATGTGGGTCAGAAAATCGAGGAACTGTAAAAAACTCTTAAATAATCTTGATCGACCTTTCGACCTGTCAAATACTCTTAAACAACCGTGATCGACCTTTCAAAGCATTTGCTGCAGAGTGGTAAAGTATGCTGAGCAGGTGCTTAAATCCCAAATAATCTGTCCAAGAAAACAAAACTAATTGTTCCATCACATGCAACGTATTTCTTCAACGGCACAATGCAGAAGCATTTTTTGACCACTTGGTCACTGGAGAAGAAAATTGGGTTATCTTTGATGATAACGCAAAAGGCCGCGGCTGTCTGAATAAACCAAGTTTACATCACCAAAAGGCGCTTTTGCGTATTTAGTAGAGTTTTCGCGGAATTGTTTATTTTGACGTGTTGAAACCTGGACAAACTGTAAATGTAAACCTTTATTGTGAGCACTTGGATCGTCTTTAATTAAAAAGTGCCCAGCGATTGTCAACAAAAAAGGCGTTATTCTGCCATACAAGACTGAACATACAAGCTCTGCCCAACACGAATCCTGGAAAAAAATTAATGAATTGGGGGTGGTTTGTCTTATCCACCATACTCGCTCGACATTACACCATCGGAATTCTATTTATTCTGATTGCTACAATTCTTTCTATGTGATGTAAAAGTTAGAAAATTTGGATGATATCCGAAAAGCTATCTCCATATATTTTGCTCAAAATCCAATGGATTATTATCGATCCGGCTCTGAAAATTTGCACATTAGATGGCAAAAGATTGTGGACAATAAAGGTGATCACATTAATGATTAAAAAATAAAAACTTGTTAAAAATTTATTTGTTTGAATTTAATGTAAATAAACGACATTGCTTTCCGACACCCCTAATATAAAAATTTACTACTTTGGCTCTAACGCATTTTGCATAAGTTGATTTTTTAAATTATGAAAATTATTATAAGTGTTAGATTTCAGATCCATACTAAATAACTGTTAAGCATTTAAATAGAATTAGGATCTTTTTTACTAGTCAGACATGTTTTCATTACAGTAAACAATGCATTAAATTTTTGTTGAAAATTTATTGAAAATCATATAATTTCTACTTTTCCAGAATAAAAGTTCTATTTTCTAAAAACTTTTTTTATTTTTATTTTCTGTTATATTTTCCGATTGCTTTTTCTTCTTCTTTTCATATAGTATAACTCCACTAGTTTATAGGATTTTATTCGATACCTGTTTATATCTTTTAAAAATGTTCATTACCTTCTAGATACTTACAAATAAAATCAAATGTTACATTATTGTATGCGCAATTTATAAATTGTGTTGTAATTATTGCATATGAAATTTTTATCTCAATTTATTATTAATAAATTCCTATACTTAATATAGCGGGAAACAAACTAATGCTTAAGGAGATGCGTGACGCCATACTTTGTAATATGTTCGGTGACATTAATCCACGAAAGACAGCAATTCCATCACAGATAATTAAATCCCAAATAATCCATTTTCACCTCTCATGATGCTAGCTTTTCCTTAAATAGTCTAGTACGCGATCTGGATAGGAAGAAGCTGTCTACTACAGGCAACTGACCCACCCTCAATATGAGGTATCTTTTACTGTTCGTGCCGAGGCTTAAACGAGATTGACATGAGATATATATTGAATCCAACGTCATTAGTCTGATCTTTTCCAACGATCAGGAAGGTATTTTTAGCTTCCCCGTACACTTTCCTAAGTATCACTGCCAAAATCCGTAGACATCTAAAAAGGCTAATAGAAGCACTAGTTGTTTTAAGTTGATTATAAAGATAGGAAATTAAATTACTGGCTCGCTTTTCAATTTCAAAGGAAGATTGTTAGTTGAGTTAAGGTACCGGATCTTTTGTAACTGGCTGGATTCGGATTAAGCCAGTTTGAATTTAATTAACACAATAAAATATGCGTTACCTAGTTAATTGCGGAGATATATATTAGATGTAACCAAATATTTATACTTTTATTACAGTTGCTTTCTACAACATAACACATTTAAGAAATATAAATAAAAAAGCTTTATTGTGGTGCTTTAAAATGTTTCGTTTAATTAGTAGAAAAATAGTTTTCACAACATGAAATAAACATTGCACATAAATAAAATATCAAGAGTTCTTCAGCGAGATTTTTTATTGATATACTATACATTTTGTGTTGTTACAATAAACAATATTTTGTGAAAAGCATATAGTGTGAACATTTCTGAGAATCAGTGCCAGAATTCGAAGATGCCCAAGTAGGCGTATGAATTAAATTGTTTCTTTTTTATATACAAATTAAAGCTGTTCGTTGAGTCAAATTACAAGATCTTTTACAGCTATTTTTATTCACATAGCCGCCATTTTGACTCAGAAAATTCTTGACCTTCTTAAATGTGCGGACTCTTGTAATGTAAACAAATATTTGTAACTATATTGCCTTGCTACAAAAATTTGTATGCGACACAAAATTAAACTCATTTTTTAACACAAAGAGGTGAAAACAAATTAAATAAATTTTTTATTAATGGGACTAAGATGTAAAGAAGGCTTTGTAAAATAAAGTACACATTTATATGTTATCAAATTTTAAGAGCCATTTTTTCTTTTATATGTAAAGCATTATGTGCAACTTATAGTGTACATTTTTGTAAAATAAAAATATATTAAGTTAACACAGTTTCTAATAAAGCATTGGATGTTTTGCAACTGGATGTATTTACTTTAAGTTAATTTGGATTTAATCAACGCATTACACGTACATTGCGAGGATATATATGATGCTAAGATATATATAATTGTGATATGTGATATGGGTGCATATGTATATATGGTACAAAACATATGATGTTTCTAATTAACTCATTAGAAAGAAATTATATATATATATATATATACATATAATACAAAAGCTTTATATATATATTATAATTTACTTTATATATATATATATATATACACTGAAGTGACAAAAGTCATGGGATACCTCTTAATATCGTGTCGGCCCTCCTTTCGCCCGGCGAAGTGCAGCAACTCGACGTGGCATAGACTCAACAAGTTCGTTGGAAGTCTTCTGCAGGATTATTGAGCCATGCTGTCTCGATAGACGTCCATAATTGTGAAAGCGTTGATGGTGCAGGATTTTGGGCACGAACAGACCTCTCGATGATGTCCCATAAATGCTCGATGGGATTCATGTCGGGCGATCTAGGTGGCCAGATCATTCGTTGGAATTGTCCAGAATGTTCTTCAAACCAATCGCGAACAGTTGTGGTCCGGTGACATGACGCATTGTCATCCATAAGAATCCCATCGTTGTTTGGGTACATGAAGTCCATGAATGGCTGCAAGTGATCTCCAAGTAGCTGAACATAAGCATTTCCAGTCAATGTTCGGTCCAGTCGCACCAGAGGACCAAGTCCATGCCATGAAAAAACAGCCCACACCATTACGGAGCCACCACCAGCTTGAACAGTGCCTTGCTGACAGTTTGGGTCCATGGCTTCGTGGGGTCTGCGCCACACTCGAACCCTACCATCAGCTCTTACCAACTGAAATCGTGACTCATCGGACCAGGCCACGGTTTTCCATTCATCTAGGGACCAACCGATATGCTCACGTGCCCACGAGAGTCGCTGCAAGCGATGTCGTTCTGTCAGTAAAGGCACTCGAGTCGGTCTTCTGCTGGAATAGCCCAAGAAAGCCAAATTTCTCCGCACAGTTCTAACAGACAAGTCCCTTGTACGTCCCACATTGATTTCTGCGGTTATTTGACGCAGTGTTGCTTGTCTGTTAGAATTTACGACTCTTTGCAGACGTCGCCGGTCTCGGTCGTTAAGTGCAGGCGGTCGACCACTGCGCTGTCCATGGTGAGATGTTATGCCTGAAATTTCATACTCACGGCACACTCTTGACACAGTGGATCTGGGAATGTTGAATTCCCTAACGATTTCCGAAATGGCATGACCCATGCGTCTAGCTCCAACTAACATTCCGCGTTCAAAGTCTGTTAATTCCCGTCGTGCGGTCATCATCACGGCAAAACCTCTTCACATGAATAACTTGAACAGAAATGAAAGCTCTGCGAAAGCACTGCACATTTATACCTGTTCTACGCGATGCTACTGCCATCTGAAAATTTGCATATTGCTATCCCAGGACTTTTGTCACTTCAGTGTATATATATATATATATTTGCTTAGTATTACACAAATAGCACTGGATAACTTTCTTTCGAATAAATATCACTGCCAAAATTCCAAGACATTTAAAAAGGCTAATAGAAGCACAATTTATTTTGAGTTGATTATGAAAACTGAAGCACCTCATTGTTTTTCATTTTAAAAGAAGACTATTCTTTAAGACACTGTATATTTTGTAGATGGGAGAAATGAAGTTAAGCCAGTTAGGGTTTAATTAATGTAATGAAACATACTCCTCCTTGTTAATTAACTTAGGTATGCACAATGAAACCAAATACATGTAACTATATTGCTGCTGCTTAAAACAACACACTACACATTATAAAAATACCAGAGAAGTCGTATCCAATTAGTTTCCAAATACTGTTTCAAAAGTACTTAAATTGGCCATTAAAAATATTTACACACACACACACACTCACACATATATATATTGCATAAAACATAATGATTTTGTTTTATTACAAGTAACATATTATGTTTAAATTTGTATTAGTCTGCCTTTCATTGCATTTAATGAGCTTTATGTATTTGCGTAGGCGTGTCTGTAAAGGATTCCCAGACAAGAAAAATATTGTTTGTTTGGACGGCGTTTTTTATTTAAATATTTATTCAACATTTATAATTTTATGTTCGAAATAAAAAGTCAATGCTAGCAATTTATATGACTTATGATATTAAACTACTTTTTTAAGATGATTTCATTTAGTAAATCTATTTTTTTATATTACAATAAATTATTTAATTTCAAAAACATATTTTGGTATTCATATTTAATATAATAGATAACTAAATTATTTTAAATTTATAAAATTCTATTGATCAAAATTTAAATATTAATATGACTAGCAACTAACATATAGAAATTTATTCTATACATAATAATATCTCTCTCTTCTAATACGCGCGTACTCTATTGATAAGTACACGTTGCATAAATCGATTTTCAAGATTTATATAATTGCTGCTTACTCATTTTCTACAAATGAATTTTTTTTCTATGCATTTTTATGCATTTCATTTCCCTATTATTCATTGAATTAGATAAATAGCTTTAAGTTATTTTAAATAATATATTTTTATTTATATATGAACATATATTTGTATTGTTGTTTTAATTATTAAATTAATAGTTCGATATATGGGTCACAAAACACGCCATTTGGGTTTTCACATTGATTTTACCATATTAATAAGTGAGTGTGTTAAAATATCACATTGAATTTTGTCACAATTAGTTAAGTAAGGCAACCAAAAATCAATTTAAATATAAAAATTAAGTTTTTTGTTGTTTTTGTAATGGGATTTTTCTGTAACAATAACAGTTGTCGTTCTAATACAAAAATCACAGTATATCCCAGTTCTGACATTTACCTAAAGATTCTTTTCAGGAAGTTTTCACAGTAAGTGAGATAAGATCTCTTTTTATTTACTTACCAATTTTAAAACGCATTTTTGTGGGATATAACTTGAACTAATCTCATGATGTTCGAAACTGCTCTCGTCCCATCCTTTCGTGAACTGCTATCTCGAAACTTGTTTTTACAGCATCCTTCTTGAAGTAGTTGGGGTCCGTGAAGAGTTAGGGAACCTACATAACCACGTTTGGAGGATACTGATTTCGAATTCAATATGTATATCAGAATTCGATACCGCATCTTGAACCTTTACAAAGTAAAAGTGGATGTATACGAACTACGTGGGAGGTCTTCGCTTGAGATTGCTTTCAGTAACAAGGTATCGCCAGAGAAAAATATTCTAGAATTCTGAAAGAAGAATATGTAAACCTAGCGATCAACAAAAATATGTATCTGTATACTTCTCCGAAAAAGCAGATATCGAAAATACAGAGTAAGAAAATGTTCTTCTTTAAATTATTGAGCTATACCAATGTCTACTATCTGGTGTAGAATCTGAAAGTTCATTACAGAGTTTTCAAAGAAAGGTAGTTGTGAAACATAATAGTTAGATCGTAAAAGAGAAAAAAAAAATCTTGCAGGTCTGAATTACTTTATGGATCAAAATATTTAATCATATATTGGAATGATTTTAAAGGCGTTTTGTTATAACTATAAAAAATACAAACTATAAAACTTATAACTGATCACTATAAAAGATACAAACAGAAAAAAAAAGCATGCTAAATTTTGAAATCGTAAGTTCTTCAATTCTACTTAATAAACTCTCATTTTATGACTGAAACAATTAAATGCATATGATTAAAATACTTTGATGGTTTAAACTGAAATTTTTTTATACTCACACATTTTTTTTCTTTTTTAAGATAGAAGAACGAATTTTTTAAGATTATTATAAATTTCCAATTAAATTTTGTTGTTGTTTCTTATCCCACTTGCTAGACAGCAACATCTAGACTAAGTCCAAGAATCCGTGTGGTCGCATGGAGGGGAGGGGCAGTTTCTGTTGCGATGTAGCCCCCGTTATTAGAAGTCTGACTTGGCTCCGTGACGCTGAAAAATCAGGGAAATGACTTTCGGAAAGACTTTTAGAAGAACTATCCCACATTTGGATATCGAATGGGTGAAAACCCGGAAAACTCCTCCTACTACTACACCACGCCACATCACTGTGCCTAGAGCTAATTTGCCCCTTTACAGTTTGGGAATAAATATTGGGGAGAGAAATCTGACTGAGCTCAACGACGCTCTATTGTCATATGAGACCAGGACCTACGGCTTAAAGTGGATTCCGAATCGCTACAAACATCCATGGCACCGCCGGGATTTGAACCCGATACCTGTGTTACCGAGCTCCAGAGCACTAGCCACTCGGCCATCAGGCCCCCAGGAAAACTCCTACCAGGTAGTCCGACTAACGAGGCAAGATGTTGAACATCACAAATGCCATCGAGTCACCTCGTTTCTTGAAACAGTGTCAACAAAAAAGCTGTCAGCGGATTGAACCTCAATCCTAATGTTCATCAGCATAACGTGTTGCCACTGAGCCACGAGTAACACCAATTAAATTCTATGCTTTGAGATAACGATTAATATGTAATTTAATTGTTAATTACAAAATAACAAGTTACAAAAAAGATTTTTTAATTTTTAATCTTTTATTTGATACAAGTAAAGCATATTCGTATTTAATTGAGTTGCTTTTATGAATCTATTTAATATTTATAATACTGAATTAGTTTTTATTTTGAACTCTATTTTATCAATTTTCGTAAAGTTTATTCATGCTAGATAACATCGATTGCCTATTACTCCCATTATAGTTACTCGTATGTAATAAGTTGTAAAGCCTATGTTTTGATCAAACCTATTCTTTATACAACAGGAAATAATGCCTTTGAATCTTGTTCACTTCTCACAATGCACACATAGTATGCTTAAACAAAGACTCTGTACTTAAATAGCAATGAATTCTATGCTGAGAAGCATATTCTATCGCATTGATAGAATTCCTTTCAGTCTTGTTAACCTTATCTTTATAATCTTTCTAAAAGCTATTTGCATTTATTAAGTGCAGTATTTTCTCTGACAGAGATTCAAAAATTCTTAGTTCCTGCAGATGAATACTTATGTGGATTTTCAATTAAATAGGCAAGAGTACATGCATAACTTATGCTTGCCATGTATTATGTTATCATCTCAGTTCAAATGTTATATTTTCTATTCTATTTTTCTATTTTTTTTAATTCTATTTTTTTAATATATCCTTTATTTAAAAGATTGTATCTTTCGCATAGATAATAGGAGAACACATAATTTTCAACCAGGCATTACATTTGTAAGATTAATATGTTCCATTTTTTTAATCAAAAAATGCTTTTAACTTGCTGTCAATTTTTAATAATTTTAAGCAATTTATTATTTTCCTTTTACTAATCATACAGAAATTTAAGTAATTAAAAAACTTTCAAAGACATTGAAACATTTTCAGTGTTTGACAATGTTCGAATTAAAAAATGTATTATAATAACATGTTTTATTCAGAAAAACACTATTTAATCTTAAATAAACATTCATTTTATTTCTTCTAAAACAGTTTCGAATTTTATGTTTAATTGGTGATGCATTTTTTAAATCATCATTGGTGATATAACATTTATTGAGATATAAACATATCTTTAATAATAGATACCTAACACAGTAAAAGTATGTAAAAACGTTCTTCTGTTAAGTAAAGCTTCCCTGTCAGTTAAAATATATTTCTCTGCGATCATTGTTCAAAAGTTGTTACTCTATAAGTAAAATGAGAAATTTGTTGCCATTTCTATTGAAGTTTGGTTTGTCGCTCTATGGTCATCATGTGCACACTTTAGGCTAAACAGACCGGGACCTACAGTTTAACATGGATTCTGAACTACCAACAAACATCCATGCCACCGCCAGGACACGAACCTGAAGCATTCGGTACCAACGGCCAGAGCGCTAGCCAGTTGGCCATCAGGCCGCCTTTCTATTGAAGAGTTTTTGTATACTGTTATTGACACATTAATGTTGAGATTAATGTAATTCTTATTTTTCTCTGAATATGACTTGATTTACTTATGTAGACGAAACTAACAGGTTTAATGTAAAAAATTAGAGTCTTCACTTTAATGTAAAATAAGTTTTACGTATGATGGACTTTCCATGAAAAGCGATCGAATTAAAAATAAAATTTATTCTCACAAAATTTTTTTTATTTTATTTGCTGTAATACGACTACTAAAAATCGACAAAAATTTTCAGATTTCTTATCGCTCGGCAAAAACTCCTGAATGCCTCTGATTTACTCTACAATATTTTATCTTCTTGCATCAGCATTTGACTTTTCAAGTAAGCAAAAAACGAGCAAATGCCTTCTAAGCGAAATTTCACGCACTCACACCTAAATATCTTGGATTAAAGAACTCGATTTAATCTGATCAATTCTTATCAGCGATTCTTCCACATTCAGTACCAGGTGGTTAAAATTTCTTTGTTTACCTCTCTTGCCTCAACATCCAAATCCATCTCAATACCTTTAGAAGAAGCGTTGCTGATACTTGATCACGAATTCCTCTTAACTAAGCTTAACGAGGGATTTAAAAAAAAAAAGATGTTGTAGGGAAAAAATGATCAAGATTAGAAAGGAAAAGGAGGGCATCATTTTGGAAAAGAGTGAAATTCACGACATTGGTGAGTTCAACCGAAAGATTCAGTGGAGTGGACATCAAATTGGACTTGAAGCTTGTAACTGCATAAACTTGCATCATTTATCCCTGTGAAACGTGACTTTTTCTCCTTTTTTATAGACCCCTTTTAAATTTGTTCCTTTGCTCCAATAAGTTCCAGTAAATGATTACACTCCACTGACAACATACTTTGTTTAGCCAGCCTCAATGATGCGCACATTAATTTACTCGGGAGAACGTGTTATCTCGGCCAAGTATATTCTTTCTTTTCTTTTATTTTGCTCAGTAGGCGCTGAAACTACCATATAGACCATGCAAGGGGAACTTTTTATCGATCAAATGGGATTCACTATTTCAAGCGATTTTTCTAATGAGGAACTTTTTGTATCTATGTTCGATGAAAAGTTTTCTCTGGGGTTCATATTTCCTCTATCGATTCCTTTCAAAGTGTATGCTGATATAAAAATATCTATACAAAAATGGTGTCAAATTTTTTTTAATAATGTAATCGATCATTTTTATCTCTAATGGTTATAATTTGATGTAGATAAAATCATAGCGTAAATTGGTGTTTTATATAGTAATTTTAATTGTTTAGGAAACTTATCATTGTGATTTTGCGCATTTATATTATCTGGTTTTTGCATAACTTAATAAATCACTTGAATCATATTAGAAAACAATTAAAAGTAAATATATTTTATGTTTAATCTAAGTGAAATAAAAATAACTCATTAATTATCATTTTAAATGTTAAACATTCTCAAGAAAAATGAAAAGACAATTTTTTTGTCAATAGTTGAGGTTCTTAAACATTTTCTTTAAATACTTAGAAAACAAAAATTTTTATTGATTTTCTACTTGTTGGAGTTATTTATATATCGCTTAATTTAATTTATCTTATTGAATCCTTAAGTATGACCTATTACTTATCTGAAATTGAAGATCAGTAGTATATGCAAACAAATAATTAGTCCGTAAGCATATACTTAAGGATATTTTAAAACTAATTTTCTTCTTTTGTTCCTTTCTATTTATATGTTTCAAAAACTGCCAATATTTTCTGTTTTGTACTGTAATCAAGTAGTCCAGTAATGGGAGGGAGGGACACGTAACATTGCAAAGAGAAATATTTTCTATTGTTTTATATAGTTGGGGTCAAAATATATGCATGCATTTGTATTTTTAATGTTATTTAACTTAAAAGGTTTATGAAGTAGGATTGTAAGTGACAGAGACTATAGGAATGGTCCGGCAGATAATGAAAAAGTTATTCTGCTTCTTCCAAAATTGATGATATTTTGCAACGAATGAGAATATCCTATGTATTTCTATTATAAAACCATTTGATTGAAAAACACATTTGAATACTTTACTTCAGTTAAGAGAATGGCTAATAAGAAATTTGAGGTGATAAAGACCTCGGTTATGTACTACTGTCAACGAAAGGATCCTTGTACTCAAGAGTTAAAAGGCAGATATATTTAAATCTACCAACATCTGGGAAGATTTAAAAACGAATATGAAATTCAATTCAAGAATATTTATTAAAAAAGTAATGTCCGCAATCAAAACATTTATTTCCGTATTAAAAAAACCTTTATCCATAAATTAAATAGCAGACTGGCACTTATAATTACTGAAATAATCATTGGTAATATTAATAAAATTAAGATAAAAATGACTTACCATTAGAAATATAATTATAATATATCTAACATAAAAGGGATTGTATTCAAAGTAATTTAAGTGATATGGAATTTGTGAATGCGCTTGTTCTCATTCCGTTTTTTAAATCAGTGGGCCTTCTATTTTACTTATGTACACTACGAACAGCCCAACGACGAACAATGATAGAAAAACGTTACCTCCCGAAAGAACTTTTATGGGCCTCTTCCCATTTGTTTGTCGTATATGAGAAATCCTTGAACATTCTTATCGAACCACCTAACTATCGAGGTGAAACACTTTTACACACAATATAACATTTGAAATCGAGTCTCCTCGTTTCTGAGGGCAGACCGCACCACCTCATTCAAACCTAAACTCTGGTCCACGAGTAGGTAGCCCATTTCCGTTTAAAAAGAGAAACTCTCCCCTATCCTTTCGATTTCGCTTTCCCTACAAAGTTAGAATAACGACTCTAACTTGTCACAGTTTATAACCTTACTGTTTATTAAAGACGGGGAAAAAAGGAAATTTATCGTCCTGGACGTCACATGGACGAAATTTAAAAACCCGCAGTCATTTCTTTGCTCTGTCAGTTATATTAAATCGGCAGCGTCTTCACCTGCTGGCAAAATATAGACCCAGCCGTGATGAATATAGGAGGCTTTCAGTTTTTCCTTTCAGTTCCCCATTCTTTCTAACACCTTCCACTTTTCTTTCGATGGGCTGAAAATGACAAGTGGATGGCGACTGGGCCCGCGTGTCTTTTGTCCCAATTCTGCCAGGGGCTTCGGCTAAGTGATCTACGTGAACTTCCTCCCGCCGCAGTTGCATTAAGCTTTTTTTCTTCGCCTCCGCAGAAGACTGTGTGGAAAGGAGCTTTTAAAGGGTGTGTTTTTCTTGTTGGGGCTCTGATTTGCTTGTAGCTTTCTGTCCGTTTCAGACTTTTTTTTACACATAACACGGAGAGGAAAAAAAATGGTGGCTTACTTTTCCTTCCTTGAATTTCAGATAGTGGACGTGTCTTTAAGTCGGTTCGGTCCAGTAATTGATGTTTGGTGAACTGTGGGCCATTTTACTTGTAGGACAAAGTTCCTGCAAATTCTGCCATTTTTTTTCAGCCTGTTTAAGAAAACGATGTCAGTGAATTTTAAAAATTGATATTAAAGGCTTAATAGAGATTATTTTTTACGTCTGGTATCTCTCAGATTTTTTTTATCTTCTTACGACAAAAGCAAATCAGATTGTTGATTATTTCAATATTTCTATATTTTTATTTATTATTTCCAGTTGTAAAATACACAATTGTGTTTTTAAGCTAGTCCTATCCAGTAATTGATATATGTTGAACGGTTTGCCATTTTTCTTTTAGATTAAAGTTTCCCTTAGTTCCATCTTTTTGTTTTGGTTAAGAAAATGTCATTGGATAAAATGGAAATCAAATATTTAATAGAGATTGATGCCTTTTCGATGAAATGTTTATGATAATTAATTGTATTTATAGTAAATAAATTATCTGCTTTTCTGCTTTTTTTTTCAATTTTCTGCTAAATTATCTGCTTTTTTTTGCTAGTACTCAAAATTTTTTTTTTGTTGATTTCTATTAATTTTTAAAATTCAGTTAGTTTTTTCCTATAACTATTTTCTGTTATTTTATTTGTTGCTTTTCTTTTCTTAAAAGTATCTTTGGATTCTGTCTTATTTGCTTGATAAAAAAAGTCCCAAAATTTAAAAAATAATTTCGAAATTAAAATCTTTATATGAATTTTATTTTTAATGGAAGGGTTTTAATAATAAATTTGAGTTACAATTAATAAATAATTTTTTTCACCAAATTATATAAAAATTTAAAGTGCTTTTTAGAATGTATAATTTTAATAATTTTGAAAACACACTAATTTAATAGAAAGTTATTAAAATATTGTACCAGCTTTTCTTTTCTGCCACATACTGTTGCATTAAACAAATCAAACGATTGATAACTGAAATTCATAGAATGATTTTTATTTATCAGCTTCTTTTTACTGAATATACTTGCTTTTAACATAAGATTTATATTTGCAAAAAATGCCATTGAAGATTTTTAAGTACATTACGATGAATTTTTTTATATGTGTAGATATTTATTAACTATAATTCGTTATAATAAAAAAAAATATTTACAGCGAATTTATAGTGATACCAATAGCTCCTATGTTTGTGCCAGAGACGGGTATAGTAAATTTGTAGGCTGGAAAAACCCTCCGTTTATGTCAAAAGAGAAGGAGTGAACCCTCCTCACCAGATGTCATGCTCATTGTAAATCGTAGCGGTGTCATGTACATGTAGTGAAGCAGGCTACCAGTTGTGCACCGTGGATAATGTTGAATGTCTAAACCTACAGTTATATATGTATTGGCCACAGATGACATTTGCCAGCAACAAAATTTTAAAAAAATTTCAAAATTTCTTCCCACAAATTGACATCAGTAAGTGAAATGTTATTTAAAAATACTTTAATAGATTATATCTCTTGCATGCTTTGACTTTGATACCATTTCACGTTTATTATCATACATAATAATTGGTGTTTGAAACACATATATACTATGATAATATTTTTTTAAAATCAAAAATAATAATTCCATCCATAAAAAGTTAAAAATTTAAATATTTTATTATTACTAATATATTCACTTTTTTATCCGGAGCCTAGGATTTTTTATTCTCTTTTAAATGAAGTAAAACACACCACTAATTTCAGCATTTTTATATTTTTTATTTATTCCTTCCTATTTTAAAAGACGAAATTCATATAAATTGCACAAAAATATTTCGTACTGTAATCCAGAAAATATAGTTTTTACCAATAGTTTTAATTAAATTTACTGACGTAGCTAGAGTCACAAGGGATAATATAGCTGAACTCCTATGATTTATTTTGTCTCTACATTTTTTCTCTCGTGTTCCACTTTTTTTTGTAGATAATAAATAAAATAATATTTTTTGTAAAAAAAAATAAATAAAACAATTATTTTTGGTAAAAAATATATAAAATAATATTTTTCGTTTATTTTTTTTTACAAACGTCTTATTCGCTTTCTCTTCTCTGCTTTAAATTAAAAATTCTTAATTAATAAAATAAAAAACTTTCCTCTTATTTTCTTAAAACATTTTTTAAGCAACTTAATAACAAGAAAATAACATTTAACTTAGAAATTGTTTTTTTTTTATTGAAACTAATCATTTCTGGGATTTGTATTATTAAACTGGAAGAATTAAACAAAGTAAAAAGGTTTGAATATTTTCAAAAATTTTCAGATTAAAGTTTTAAAGATAGTTGGTGATAAAAACAAAGTTATTAATATTTATGTCTTATATTTTAGCGGAATAAACTATTTTTACTAGATTTGATGTCAGATAATTATTTAAGTTTATTTATTTATTACCAATATCCTTGTACTTAGCATATGACCCATGACCCCAATACATTTTTTATATATTTAAAATGTTAGATACCAATTCAATGTATCGGTGCCATCCATCAGAGAGATAAGAGGGGAAAGTAATGCTTTCTGGAAGAACTTGAATAGAAAACCTCCCTCATATATGCGTGCTATGAGAGAAAACCAGCAATACTCCAACCAATTCGATTATCAGCCATTGTCAGATGGAAATCTCTGTCAAAATTTTGCACAGTTATTATTCATTTTTTACATTACTTAAACTGCTTTTTGTGCGGATAAACAGACCACGATCATCAGCTACTTTATTATCGGTTTGTTTTGCCATATATCAATTTCTTTAAAAATTCTTATGAGAAGTTCATAATTTAAAACACTTTCTGGTATGGATGAAAGATCAAAACACGAAACATGATTCCATTACAGCTTAGTAAAAAAGTAGGCACTTAAGTATTAAAAAAATTTTATACTAATTTCCTCTTATTTTTATATTTATTACCAGATGTGGGCTAAGAACCTTTGTCTCGTAGTCATTCTAGTCTTTATGCAGTGTCTTGAACAAAGGTTTTTTTTCACAAAAGTTTTGGCTATTAAAGATATCAGCCAATAGTATATGTTTGTTTCAATCATTCATTACATATTTTATGTGATTGACTAAACGTTCCTCATGCTAAAATTGTGCTTGGCAAATTAGTTATACTTGACGATAGAATATAAAATTAAACTGTTCATGCTTATTTATATTATTTTGTTCGCGAAGAAAAATTTTCAGTCCCAAATATTAAAAAAATTATCATTAGGAACACTTTTATCAATGATTTTTTTTGGCTTGATTTCTGCAATAATCAAAGAAAAGTACGATTCAATCAAATAGAAGTACTATGCAATACTAAAACACTAATTAAATTAATGTAATATCACTCACCAAATTCTTTACTTTTTGTTATAGAACAGTTTTCACTCTTTATTAATTTGTTATCTATATGCAACAAATTATGAGTTATATATATTTTTTGTGTGTGGATTGCAATTAAATTACAGATAATTTATCTATACATATCTACCCAAAGACATCATGCTGCATGTATATGACGGCAGGCCGCATTAGATAAATAAATAAAAACCAAAGTTATCGATCCGATATATATTTATATAATAAGCTCGGTCTTTCTCCTCTGAATTTGCCGATATATAATTAACAAATTTAATTATTGTACTAACCCCTATTAATCTTGAGTTCCACATTTTCTCATAGCAACCACTTCTAACATTCCTATAATTAATTAATGCCTTAATATTTTTGTTTATCAACACTTTCCGATTCTTCATTTTCTAGGCTCTGAAAGATGTTAACCTCTACATTTTTAATGATCTTTTTATTTCATACATTGAGGCTGCCAAATGCCTTACAACTTTTGCCGCTTTTGGGCATTTGCACTTCTCACTTATGTCGCTTCCCAGAATTGGATCTCGTTTTTTTTTAAATTCCTTAGAAATGTTAATAAAATGAAGTAAAAATACTCATGACTTTCCAATTATTAACCAAAGCCAATTGTCTTTCGATTACAAGTTTCAGCTGTTTTTCAGATTCTATATATAAATATATGGATGTATATATATATGGGATATAGGGATTTGATGAGGGATTCTAACATCTCTCTAATAAACATTTCATTCAATTTCTTAGTAGTCATCAAGATAATGCTGACTTGTCAAAAAGTTTCAATATTTTTGATTTTTTAATATTCCTAACTGGAAAGCTTTTTCACAAACATGTACGATCGAAATGGATGTGTGCATCTTAATGCATTATCTGGAAATCATCAGATCTACCTTAATAAATGGAATTTTGAAACGTAGGATACTTTTAAGTCTACTATAATTTGTAATAAATTTACTAGACTAGTTCACTCCGTGATAACCAATATAATTCAAACTCGTCTATGAGAATGAGAAACAAAGGGAAAAAAGAAAATTAGAATATAGATCACATTCTAGCTAGTTTCTCATCTCAGAATTGAAATATATTGTAAAAAATAATAAGAATAATAATTTTTTTTTCTCTTTTACACGTTTTTATTAAATTAGAACCGAATCTTGCCCCCTAGTCATTTATCAAATGAGAGAAATATTTTTACAAGAAGTTTAATAGAAAACTTGTTCAAATAAAAATGATGTATGAATTGCAAAATGTGCAGGCCTGAAATACATGCAGACCTTTGTCTTTACGAAATCCAAAATCCATGAATCCCCACTCTAGTGGAATAGGTTTATGATTACAAATTTTATATGCATAAGAAAATTGAATATATCACATGACTTAATGAAAAACATATACGCAATTAAATAAAGAATTGTGATCATAAAAACTTAAAGAGAGATAATTTAGCAACAATTGGAAAGAATTTAAAAACCGTCCGAAAAGGAACCTGTTGAAGTAGCATCTTTAATATTTTGAATGTGGGAAGGGGACATTGACACCTTGTCACTCGACCCAAAATTTTAAATTCATTTGACCGTTAAATATTGTTTTCTTCCATCAGTGAATCTAGTAAAATGATCCAGTAAGATATTTTGGTGAGTTCCGATTCGACAGAAAGTTTTATCAAAGTATTTCCCAGAAGTTAAACCGAACTGTCGCCTCTGGAAATATAAAACAA
Organism: Caerostris darwini; assembly: GCA_021605075.1. Classification (NCBI taxonomy): domain Eukaryota; kingdom Metazoa; phylum Arthropoda; class Arachnida; order Araneae; family Araneidae; genus Caerostris; species Caerostris darwini. The sequence goes on along the minus strand of BPLQ01007927.1, from coordinate 1,556,392 downwards.
GCTGCAAAGTATATAAATATATTTTTTAAAAAAATTTTGTTTTTCTCTGCACATTTTCTGAAAGTGACAAGAAAATAAACACCCTTGTCCATATACAGCCTCAGGTAAATTTAGAATCCTTTCAATATTACATTAAAGAAAGTTTCCCAACTGACTTGTGTTTGTAGCAGACAAAATCATACATGTCAAAAGTTCTTTTAAAGTCGAAATCAGGCATCTTTTTCCTCTAAGAATTCTACAATTATTTTAAGGTTTAATTATTCATTTTTTATTAAATATGTTCTAAGATTTATTTGTTTAGTTTCCTAAACAAACAGATCATAAATTCTCAAACAAATGCATCATATATGTTTTTGCTTAGTTTATCTATTTTATCATAAAATTTTAGCTCTTTTGTGCATACTTGGATAATAATCAAAACTATACTACAGATATTTGAATTATGTGATGTAATGTGAAAATATGTAAGAGATACTTAGTATAAGACTAAGAGACAAATTTACAAAATTCATAACATACAGACTTCTTTATATAAATACGGAGATTAGAATATTGACTTGAAAAGTACCAATCTTTAATTGGTACTTTTAAAGTATCAATTAAAGATTGGTACTTTAAAAAATTAGTACACAGAAAAAAGTTATTCAAAATATTCATTAGTGCTTGAGTTACGCTTGGTTTTGTGAAATGTTAAAACTGATTCCGGCGATTTTTGAAATGTATCTTCAATCGACTCAAAACGTTGTCCCCGCAGTGGTCTTTTAAGTTTAGGAAATAGCCAGAAGTAGCACGATGCTAAATCAGGTGAATACGGTGGTTGTGGAACGATATGGGTTTCATTTTTGGTGAAAAAGTCACGAAGAATCAATGCAGTGTGAGCTGGCGCATTCAGCGTTTTCGGTACCAATCGAGATTTGAAGCGTTTAAGGGCCAAAACATCTTTTAAAATGGAATTCTAAGCATTTCTTTCCTATATAGGAATGCTCATCGAATGCCTTCTGCAATATTCTATACGCTTCCGCAAACAAAATTTAACGCAAATTCTTGCTCAATTAATTCAGACATTTCAAAAATCGCCAGAATAAGCTTTAGCATCTCACAAAACAAACACTAATGAATGAACTCAAACACTAATGAATATTTTGACGTAAAATTTCACATACATATCAAGAATAGTGCCAACAATCTAAAAAAGAAAAAAAAATTGAAATACCATATGCCCAGGAAATTTAAATTTCAAATTGGTCTTACTTTTTGGACACAGTAGTATTTGCGGAAAGGTCGTGATTTTAAACTTAACTTTATTTCATTTCCAGAATTTGATATTTCACTATCATTCTTCTTTTAGAAATGATTTTATTTGGTTGCATTTATCTGATACAACTATGCATTATCTACTTCCTATTGGAAGTAGATGTTATGTAATATACACTTAACACCTACTTAAAACACTTTCAAAATCAGTAATATGCACGACAAAAATACTACATTCGTCATAAACGCTTCACCGTTATATATTCAGATAGTCAGGTTCTCAGACTACTACTTACAGACTGTGGAGTCAAATTGGTGGCAATGGAATATTTTTTAACATTGTAAATCACATAAACGTATGTCCTAGTAGCCAACCATGGAATTCACTACTCTTAGTCGGAAACTTCTTTGGCGACTTTTTATGTGAAGAAAAAAAGATGAGTTGTTTGTAATGAAAACTATATGTGAATGAGAAAACTGATAAAAATAAGAGTAACTATATTTATGTCTGGGCACACATTTCTCTGGAATACCATAGGCCACTGCACCATAGCATGGCACATCTTCGAATTACACTCAATAAGCTGTGGTCGCTGCTAAATAATGCATTCAAATACGCAAACTGATTTTTATCTATATTGAAGGCATTTATGCAAGCCTTCTTTAATGCTGCAATTCTTTTATAATTATTTTATGAATAGTTGAAGTTTATATATAGATAACGAAATATCCTTTTCTGAATCAAATAGACTCCATTCTTTTCTTAGTACTGTGGCCTTGACAATTGTTATCGATTCTGGTTATGATATTTCTAAATAACTAGCTTCCGTGAAACAAAAAATACCATCTGGTTTTCTCTTCATTCAGTGTGTCATCATTTATTGATTTATTATTACCGTAATAAATGCTGAAATAGCGTTCTGATATGCTTTTTATGATGACTGTTTATTTAATTTCTCTTAAATATTAATAAATGAGTCAAGCAATGAATGAACTATGAGTTCATTCATTTCTGCTAATGTTCCTATGGCCTTGACAGTTGTTAGCCAACGTTGGTTACGATATTCTCAGATTCCGTAAAAATAAAGCAATCCATCCTATTTTATTTCATCACTCCATTCATCACAATTTCCCGAGTTTTCATTAGCTGAAAGAATGGAGATAGAGCGTTCGGCTGTGGTACATGTGATGGAAAACCATCCAATGAACTGTAAAAGCCTGGCCCTCTGTGATAAGCTACCTGCTCCATTGCATCGGGAATTTTAAAGCTTAGCAATCCGAGGGCTGTCTCTCTTTGTCATTTCCCCCTTCTCTAAGCTTACTTGGGATTTTTTTCTTCAAGAAAAGTCATCCTAATGTAAGAAAGACGAAAGTGTGAAGTTTGATATATGCTTCGTGCTTCGCTGAAGTATTTTTCTTCTTGATACAATTAATAAATGCCTTAAATTTGATTTTTTTCGTATTAAAGTCAGAATAGGTAGCAGATAAAAGAATTAATATTTGGAATTTATATTTTAGCTTTATTCGTCCATTGGATTTACTCGTAATGTATGTAAATGATTTATGATTGTACTATCATTAATACTCGTAATATTGCATAAATTAACATTTATTCACGTTCCATTTTTCTGAAGTATAGCATATAATAATCTTTACGTATAAAAACATACTCTAAACAAAATTATTTATATTTTTTTATTAAAAAGTGTAATTTTAAAAGATTTAAAATATGAACTCCTTAAAAACTATTATATGAGCAATAAATTACGAGAACTGAATTATCAGAACCTCTCAATAATTGCATTATAAAACTTACATAGTGTACAAAACAACTAAACATATTAAACAAGGTATGATACTAAAAATATATTTTGTCTACTGAAAATGTGTTTCAAAAATACTATATTTTAGAATACTGTTCACAAATACAATATTATACACATGTATTTGTGTTATATATGTTTGTGAACATTCTATAAATTATATAATTAAAAATTACTTAAGCTAAGTTGTTGTTGTTTTTTTGTTGAAAACATTTACCATTAATATGTGTTAAAAATTTAAGTATTAATATAAAAACAAACACATATTTTGTCAAAAAAAATTATAAGTAAAAGTAAAATTATAAAATTTTTTAAAATTATAGTTATAAAATTATAAGTCTTAACTTAATGTTCTTACATGCATTTTTCTAAAGAAAAGGCAAGTTCTTCCAATTTCTGCAATAACAGGCAATTAGAAAATTATTTCATTATTAAAAAGTTATCACTCTTCGTGTACACATATTAAAATAGATGAAGTTATTTTGAATTAGAATTTATATATAACACAGTCTAGTGCATGATTAATTAGTAATCTGTATTAGATGTTTAATTAGTTTTCAGAATCAAATTGAGGACAAAATTAACAATATAGCACTTAGATAAGGATTAAAGAATGATATGAGTTGACGAGAGGAGATTAATGGCAAATAGATTTTGTACGACGTTCATCTTTGTTCTAAAATTATTTCATTCGCAATTTGTGGAAACACAACATCATTTGTCTAAATCGTATTTCTGGTATATATATATATACACTCATGTCCATAAATTAAGGATAATTCAGAATCACACAGAAATTGAACTCTAAAATAAAAATTTCACCTGTAGAATTATCACACACATCTTGAAGAAGAATATGCAAATTACAGGAAACCACCAGATGGCGCGGATAGTACGTCACAATGACGAGAGTGTAAGAGAGGGGTATATAAGGAATGGTGGCAAAGAAGTAAAATTGTTCACAAGCGCTTTAAAAGCCTTTCAGTGCAATAACCGCATAGTTATGGCACAAAGGAAGCATTTGGAGGATTTTTTACGTGATAGAATTATCGGACGACTGGAATGTGGACGTACCCAGCTGGAAGTATCCGAGGAACTTGGAATCGCCCAGAGTGTCATCTCCAGGCTTTGGCAACGATTCCTAGATGATGGTAATGGGAGTAGATGTTACAGCACAGGTCGCCCCCGAGTTACAACGCCGAATGAGGACCGGTATTTAGCAGTTACTGCCAAACGAAAACACGGGGCACAGCATCAGACCTGTCTCGTCAGCTCTCTTCAGCTACCGGTACGACACTTTCAAGGCAGACCGTACACAGACGCTTAGGGCACATTGGTCTATATGCTCGTAGGCCTGTCAGATGTGTTCCACTTACCGCAACTCACTGTCGCCTGCGATTAACCTGGAGTAGAGAGCATGCATTGTGGGCACCGCAACAGTGGTGTGTGAGGTTTTCCGACGAGTCCAGGTTTAGTTTGCAGTCTGATTCTCGCCGGACTTTCATATGGAGAGCGTCAGGTACCCGTTACCACCAAGAGAACACCATTGAACGACACTGTTACGGTGGTGCAGGATGGCTCGTTTGGGGAGGAATTATTCTTGGTTCCAGAACTGACCTGCATGTTCAGAGTGTAACGATGACAGGCCACATCTATCGGGATGTCATTCTGGAACAACATGCATGTTTGTTTCGGGGCGCCATGGGTGCTGAATTTCTGTTTATGGATGACAACGCCCGTCCTCATCGTGCAAACATTGTAGATGAATGCCTTCAATTGGAGGATATCACCCGTATGGATTGGCCAGCATACTCACCGGACTTGAATCCAATTGAGCATGTGTGGGATATGCTTGGCCGACGAATTGCAGCCAGTCAACCCCCTCCCACCTGTCAACCGGAACTTCGGAGGGCATTGCTTGTTGAGTGGTGTAATATTCCCCAAGATCAGATTGATAATTTGATACTCAGCATGCCTAGGCGTTGTAAGGCCTGTATTGCATCGTCCGGGAGACATACTCCATATTAACCATCATACTAAACATGTTATACTGTTTTTTGTAAATAGGTTCTTTATTGAAATTTGCTCCAGGGAGTAAAAATCGCAATTTTTATTAATTATGTCAAACATATAGCATCTTTTTTGCTCTTTACCTTTTGTTTAATAAATAGACTTTACAAATAAGTCAAATTTGTTTTGCTTCTGTCTCTTGTTTGCCTGAACTTCATTATCCTTAATTTATGGACATGAGTGTAAATAAGTGCTCCATTATATTAATATTAAATGATTAAACCAATATTTTTATTAAAACATAAGATTCAAGATAAATTATTGCAATCTCCTATGCTCACTACATTTAATTATAAACTGTACCAAAATATATTTGTAATCGATTATGTTCCCACTATCCGTTATGTATTTTTGTGTACAAAACAATATACTCATAAGGAAGATTTTAAGAAAAAATAAATATTAAAAGTTAAAGTGCGCTTTTAAATAAATGTGATTTTTAAAATGTATATTAACTTTTAAAAATCGTATAAAATGTATTATTATTTTGATAAAATCATGGGAATGTGAATGATTTGCTATGATGTGAAGAATTTGCTATCTTCATCATTCTGATAGTACACTATCTGGAAGAAATTGACGGGACACCCCTCAAAAAGTAGAAAAGTCGACAATACAGCTGACACATGCGCAATAATAGGTATCACGTGTCAGCTATATCCTATAAATACTCTGTGGAGTCGAGTAAAGTTGTTTTTTGTCAAGATGCCACCACGGGAAGAGTTGTCTGAGTTCGAGGAAGGTGTGTTGGTTGGATTACATCTTGCCAAGGTGTCAATTAGGGAGATATCCCGTCTCCGTAACTGCTCAAAATCAACTGTAGCACGTGTTGTGTGTCGCTACAAGACTGAGGGACACTGCAAGAACAAACCCCTAAGTGGACGACGTACAGTTCTCACCAGCAGGGACCGGCGGGTGCTCGGCAGGGAGATTCGAAGTAACCGTCAAACATCCATGGACAACATCGCTAATGAGTTTAGACAAGCCACAGGTGTGGCCGTTTCGACCAAACTTCTTCGTATCGAGGCCCATAAGTTAGGTTACACTGGACGTTCGGCGGCCCATAAGCCTTTGATTACGAAAATCAACAAGAAAGCACGTCTTCGATGGGCCAAAGACCACGTACTTGGACTCCGGATGACTGGAAACGCGTCCTTTGGAGTGACGAGTCGCGATTTACCCTTTTCCGTTCCGATGGACGTGTTTGGGTATGGCGTTTACCAGGAGAACGCCTTTTGCCCGAGTGTGTCGTCCCAACTGTAAAGTTTGGTGGAGGAGAATTGATGGTATGGGCCTGTTTCTCCTGGTATGGGGCTGGCCCACTGGTGAAGGTTGATGGTGCGATGAATGCCGATAGATACTGTGATATTCTCGACAATCATGTCCTTCGTACCTTGTGGGCAGCGTACGGTATGGATGATTGCTGGTATCAAGACGACAACGCAACATGCCATGTTGCAAGGAGGACTCTGGATTGGTATGTGAACAACAACGCTAAACGCATGGAGTGGCCGGTGCAGAGCCCTGATCTTAACCCAATTGAACATCTATGGGACAAATTGGACCGTCGGTTGAGGGCCTGCACCCCATTCTCCAAAAGCAAACCTGAACTATGGAACTTCCTGTTAAACATTTGGAAGGAAATTCCTCTTGCCACTATGGCTAATTTAGTGGAAAGCATGCCCAGAAGGGTTGCAGCTGTGATCGCAGCCAAAGGAGGCCCTAACTCCTATTAATTTTAATAAATATGAGTTTATGTCGCTATAGTGTCGTGTCCCGTCACTTTCTTCCACATAGTGTATTTGATATACCATCTAATAGCATATGATAATCATTCCAATAGTATTTGATAAAAAAATTTTGTATCAAATTTTATATTATTAATCTCTTAATATAAATATAAAGGACAAAGACGAAAATAATTATTGTAAGTAATTATTTCTTTTTATTCAAATATTTTTACCCTATAATTCATAAGGATTCCGGATTCATTATGTATCGTGCATGATATTTGGCAATTAGAGCTGACGATGTTTTCAAATTGTCCAAGAATTTAATTGTTATTCGGACAACACTTGCTAATCTAAATACGATGAAAAATTTTATAACATTCATTGGAAAAATAAAATTTTTTAATTTCTGCTCCTACATTTAAAAATTAAAAACATGAATTTTGTGAAGGTTAGTGAATGAAATAATTTAAATATCAAGTCTAAATTTACAAGAGTTATCAAATTGAGAGGAATAAAGTCACAGTAGGTTTTGGACGTTTAATGTTTAATTTGCTTCGATAAGCTCGTCAAATGCTAAATTGAGTAGTTTAGTATTTGACGAGTATATTAATTGCATTGACTCAACCAACCTTAAGTTCTCCAACCAATGTATATAAGAAATTCAACACACCGTAAAACTCATCACTAAATTGGTTTCTTTTAAAATATCTCCAATTGAATGCCTTACATCAAAAGATTATTAATGAATGAATGAATGGAATGTTGTTTTGAAAATTCTACATTTATTGACAGACCCATTTCTTTCAACCGAAATCTAAATGAATGCGAAAAACTGTAAAAACGTCGAATTTCATTTAAAAAGCAGAAACATACAAATGATTTCAATTTATTTTCTACCTTTTAAAATCCTTATCGCATGTTTTTGACAAGGTAGATATGAATATTTTCTATTTCATGTAACTCGGTATTATATTATCTTTCGACTTTGCTGAAACTTTATGTAACATCAATAAATATTTCAGAAACACGTATTTTATTTTTCACGAAATTTAATACGCAGTTTTTAATATCCATGTTTTCTTGAAAAGTTAAATAATGTCAAATAAAATCTCGAAATATCTTGTTCTTATTATATAAAAGCTGGCAGAACTATTAGAGCAGTTCAATAAAGGTTAATTGAATAAATACATTTAGAAGTAAAGATAGTTTTTAAATGCTGGTTCAGCATTCACACATTTTTATTTAAATTTGCAAAACAAATGATAAAATAAAACAATAATGTTTTCAGAAATAAAGGATCAGACTTTCTAATTAACTTCCTTTTCTTAGAAACTTGATGATTTATGCTTTCATCTTACATGTTTAATGCATTAAAAGGATTTTGTTAATACTTATACAGATTCTGAGAAAAAATAAAAATTAAGGATGAAACGAAATTTGATAGTCTAAAATGTGATCACAAAAGTCTAGCCTCAATGTTAAAATCTCATTTATGAGGTATGATTGATTATAAATTATAGAGAGTTACAGGATCAATTCATAAAATGTAAATTTTGAAATAGCTAATAATTGGATTTTTTGTAAATGTTTATTTGTAAAATTATTAATTTCAAATCAATATCAAGAATTTAACCTAATGTAACAATATTTCCTTACGAATACAACTTCCATTAATACTGGTTTTGTTATCAAATGCGTGGCTCTTTTACCTAAATCATTCGACATTGAAACTACATAGACGTAATAGATTCAGCGTTACGTAGAGTAAATATCCAAGCGTTACCAAGATCTTCTTCTATTCATGTTCATTTTCTTTAACAAATCTCTGAGTGTTAATTGTTCAACATAATCTGATATCAGTCAAAGAAATCGTCTAAATCAAAAAATTATTCTGACAATTCACTGAAATTTTTAAATTCATCGAGTATTCTTTATTTAATACATGTTTCTTATACTTATTCATTGATCTTATTCTTATTTATTTGTCACTTACTTCTTATACTTAATTATACTTTTTTAATTAAACTGTTGGCTATTTTACACGCCTTGTCTGTAAATATAATGTAGGTCTTATAACTCTAATATGTGGTATAGTGCATAATAATGTTTATCTGTACAAATATGTGGCTTCATAATCCAAATCAAAATTAAAACCATTTTATTATGTGTATTAGAAATAAATAAATAACTTAGATATCTAATAATCGTATAAACTTTAAAAATAATGTAAAATTCGTCAACTTATATTTCAGTATAATGAACATCTTGAGATTCCATTCCCTCCTAATGGGACTTTTTTTATTTGGTAATCAGAATTTTATTTCATATACAATTCTTGACATAGAAAATGCGACACCATGAATATTCTGCCGTATAAATATACAAATGTCGAGGAATATGCAGCTGACAAGTTATGCAGATTATCTGAAATGTAAATTGGTGATGTGATTATAGTACGGAATAGAAGAGAATGAAACGACGTATGAACCTACAGTCTCTACTATCTGCCGCCGATGGAATCCAGAATTTCAAGAAATTCTACGTTCCGGAAAGCACGCGTGGATTAACAGATGCTTGGACGACGATACAGAGGGCAGTTTACGAAGAGTCAAATTGTAAGTTTTAGAATGTCTGGTTGGTCTTACCGTCATATCACAACTGAAAACTAAATAGATGTGTCCATTGTGCAAAGAAATTGGATTAGATAGATCGCAGAACGAAATTTTAAGCGTCGCGAGGTGTAAATTGTATAATATAATACACTGATCGATGTATCCAAAGGTATGAGGTGTCGGCTACATAACAAACTACTTTCGACATGCTGACTAATGTGCAGCGAACTTTGGATGCTCCAATATCTGGCAGAACAGTTTCACGATGATTGGCTGAAAACGTCTTCCATACAAGCAAGCCTCCTATTGAAAAGACTGGCATTGACAGGAACTCACAGACGTGAATAACTGCGATGGTGTCAGACAACTGAATGGCACAACGTGATGTGCCATGAACGAGTCTCGGTTCTGCTCGTCTGATGATATTCTTCGGGTGAGAGTCTGGAGGCGTCAGGGACATAGATCCAATCCAATTATTATTGTTGAACGTTATACCGTTCGTCAACATGAAGTAAAGGTTTTGGGTGCTGTCAGAGACTCTAACAGGCCATCTCTGGTACGTGTAGGAGGCACATTGACTGCCAGACAGCACATTGATGAGATGTTGTAGTCGATTAGACGTTAGCTTACATTCAGTGACTGGAAAATGGTATTTTTCAGCAGAATAACGTGAGAAAGTAAATGACATTGTTCAGCAGACAAGCCTTGCAATATGTCCAGTTGCTTCCTTGACCGAAAATGTCTCCTGATATCTTACAGTTCGAGTACATATGAAATGTAAATAGGCGTCATTTGTCTGCTCTGACTCATCCTCATTTGGAGGACGAATTGTGGAGTAAGGAGTATATGGGCTTCAATTCCTTAGGACACTATTCACACCTGATTGAATTTGTACTTCGTAAGATTGTTGCTTGCATCGTTGCAAGATTTGTTTGGCTTGGTATGTCACTCTACGGTCATTTTGTGCACACTTTAGGCTAATTAGACCAGGACCTATAGTTTAACGTGGATTTCGAATCACTATCAAACATCCGTGACAACTGCATGATTCGAACCTGAAGCTTATGTTACCAAAGGCCAGAGAGCTAGCCAATTGGCCGTCAGGCCGCCATTGTTGCAAGAGGTTCTCCTACTTCTTACTAAAAGAGCTGCATATTTCAATAGTGAATATAATTATATTCTTTTAAATAGCACCAATTTTTTATATATGCATTCTCTGTCTGTGTATCAATTTTCATCATATTTAACCCACTCTTTTTTGGAGTTGAATTTTCTATGTCGGGCAGTTTTTAATAGTCAATACGCAGCCAAACATTTGTTAACGATTTTATTGTGTGAAAAGTATAATTTAAAATTTTAATTAATTAAAAATATTATTTTATCCAATTCTTTATATATTAGTAATATATGTTTTTACGAGACTAAAGCCCATTGCCCCTTTTTTGAGCTTGGTGTAATTATAATTTTCTTCAAATTTATTCAAAAATTGCTAGACTCTTTACTTTATATATTAAAAGTCTTTAAAATTTGATAAAAATTGTTTAACACCATAAGACTGGATCTCAACTAAGTAAAGCATCTATAAAATAACTATTTTGATCCTTCAGGTTTAATGAACACCCTTTGGTACTTTAATCTGAGTGGTATGGTTACCTTTTTAGAAAAAAGTTCGTTTTCTGTCAGACCATGAGTGAAATTTTGAATCCCTAGATTAAAATGTCTCTGTAATCGCCTGTGGGACTCCCTCCAGTGGCCTCCTACTTACTGTCCAACCACAATCCATCTCGATGCTTATTGAAGCCTGTTTTAACACTCGTAGCCGGTGTTGTGTGTGTATAATTATAGCCTGGGTACCTCAGGAGTCCACAATCATAGAACTTATCGATCTCACTGTGTGAGAATACTTCCCCATTTCCAAAGCATTACGCTGAAACGAACGCTGACGCTTTCTAAATGTTCTCGGCTCTAGGTCGTAAACAGGCCTCCCTGCGCCTACCTAACTAATGTGGAACTAAATCCAAATACTGCGGGACTCTCTGCGTGGCCTGCGGTTTTAATGACTGTTTTCCATTAGACTTGCTTTTTCCCGGCCCCCTATTCTATTCTGTTTTATGCCCTTAAGCATCAATGATCGAGACATCTCTCAGACATTGGGCCTATTAGTGTCGGTGACCTTTCTATCGAAAGAAAAACCTGGGCCATTTAACACGATTATGGTTAAAATATTCGGCTTGTTTTGCTTTTCTTTTTACTTTGTTTTACCATTAGAGATTATTCATATTGTGGATTATTGCCTGATGTATTTAGTACAGCGAGAAATATTTTGTGCGGAAAGTAATAAAGCTTTAATTGAAAAGGCATAAGTTAAGGCCTTCGAGGCTTTAATTATTTCTATGGTATTTTAAGAATTCTCAGTGGCAGAGATTTGTTGGAAGGTTTATTAAAAGCATTTGGATTCCTTACGCTTGTCATAAAATTCTTCCTATTATTCCTAATAAAATAAAAGAACTAATATTGTAAAGTTTGATATTTTTAATAATGTTGCATTATATTCATATTGCTCTGTGCGCTTACATTCATTTTAACTTCTACATTATAAAATGTGATTAAAGTGAATTAATAGAAAAATATTGATAAATATAAATGATAAAAATTTATAAAACATAAAATAAAAGTTTAATCCAAAGATAGTGCAATTAAACAATGAAAAAATCCCGATTCCTCAAATCTTTAATGTAATAACAGTCGAGATTTATATAATTTTAATTCATTAACTATACTAGTATTCATTGCATTAATATATTTCTGTAAAAATATTTCCATCTTGAACAGTAAAAACATTAAAAATTGATAAAATAAAAAATAAAAAAACTGCTAAAATTTACATTCTAGAAAATGAAATACATATTTGATAAAATTTCAAATAAATTAAAACAATAAATATTATTTTAATGAATAATGTATGGAATAAAGTAATAGTCACGAATAGAATAATGTAATTATACAAAACATGTATCGAATAATGTAGTTATGCAAAAATATTCCTTAGAACAAATAACTTTGCTTCTCATACGACACATTTCATACACTGTTTTCCAAGTTTAATTATTATTTGTTTCAAGTTTCATTCTTAGATCCTTAATTTACATTAAGCCTGGGCACTTAAGGTAGGAAATATCAATTAACTTGATGCTTCTTAAATTTCAACTAAAGCTTGCTTTTATGCAATCATAAATTTATTTAGAGCCTGGTTACAAATTTCTACGATTAGAAAATGTTTATTCAATGAATCCTTTAGCATATTTTTCCCCAAAATTTGCACATTTCAAAAATAATAGGAAGTCATTGATAGTGAATGGAGACATTTTTACATAAATTAATTATTAATCATATTACTCCAATAGCTACTTTAAATGACAATAATATTCTTAAATAATATTTTTTCATATTTGTTTATTATAATGACTAGATTAATAATTAATAGAATAGAATTTTAAGAAATGGACTAGAATAGAATTCAATAAAATGCACTTCACCTGTAAAATTGAATTTAGTTATAATAATTAAAAAATTTAATATAATTGAAATATAACAATTCCTGCCAGGCTTAAAGAGGCGAGGCTTGTGTCATAAGATTTATTGAAGAAAATAAAAGAAGATAAATATCTAATAAAATCTGTATTTTCATTGCAATTGATTAAGATTATACAATTAAAATAATTAAAATTATATTAAATTTATTTCATATGAAATTATCTTTATTTATTTTAATATATATAATAATGTGTATAATAAATAAAAGAGGACATAAAATAAAATAAAAGTCAAATATAAAGGAAATAATATCAATAATTTCAAATAATAAAACGGGAATTTTTTTATCCAAATTATGAACAAAGAACTTTAACAAGAACATGCAAAGTACTTTGCAATCAATTCTATTGTGTCATTTATTTAAATTCAAAAATTTGAATTTTGATTTATGTAAATAACTCATTAATTTTACATCGCAATTTTTTCGTATTTGACATATAACAATTAATTGCTTTATGTCAAACAATTTTTTTTCGTATATGCTATATAACAATTACATTTTTTTATACTGAAGCATAAAAAAATGTAATTGTTAAAATTTTTAATTTGCTGGAGTGTTGATAATTTTTAACAACTACCTTATTACTGTTTTGTGAACATATAAAATTTATTTCATATTAAAAATATTTTTATTTATTTTTATATATATTTTAATGAAATAGTAGGGGAAGAATATTTTGAACTAATAATTTAAAAACCAATTTAAAATATAACTAAGAATAATTTGATTTGATAAAAAAATAATGAATTCAGAAAAAAAAATGAATCTATCAGAATTGTAACATACAATTATATAAAAATAGAAATAAAACAGCCCATAATAAACAAAATAAACCAACATGCATAGAAATTCTTTTTTGTGTAGTATATAAAAAGCAATAGTTAAATATTGTTATAACAGTTAAATAAATTCAGGTATTTTGGATTCTATTTTTTTTTTTTTTTTCTGTTGTAAAATATGGGAAGTGCAATAAAAGAAAATGCGAAGATGGTTCCACAGTTAGATTGGAAAGCGCAACTTCCCAAACAGAAAATGGGAAGGACGCTGCGATCTTGTTATTATGTGTTTCCAGTGTTTCTATTTAACGATCACCAGCTGCATTAGTTCACACGCTTATAGTAACGGAGGGTGCCTGTATTTTGCTCTCAATCCTTTCTGCTTTGGTTTGTATTTTGCTTCCTCCCTACTTATTGCCGAGCTCTATTGTCCTCTAAGTAGAGTTTTCTTTTTATTGAGGATGTCAATAATTATACGCTACAGCTCGGAATCTAGTAGGGAGTGTTCTCCAATCAAATAAAAGCTCGGCTGCATCTATTAGAAAACATGGCTGTCAAAGAAATTGTTTCGACTGAAAGTTGTAAAAAGTTAGCGCTAAAGAATCAAATTACTTGATTGTTAGTCTTTTTTAATTTGGTAAATAATTATTTATTAATAAGGAATTTTAGTACGCTGCTTTAAAAATTTGTTTTACTACAGTTGAAAAAGTTTTGACAGTAAAGTAATTTTTGGTTTGTCGGAAAACTAATCTCTCGAATTGTTTTTCTTGATTTTGTCTGAAAGTAACTAGAAGATTATTTGAGATTGAGGTTTACCATTTTATCCCTCTTTGTGGAATTATATTCCGAAATTTATTTCAAAACAAGAGAAATCCTTCTAGTTTAACAGTTTCAGTTCTTTATGAAGGGTTACCATACATTAGCTATACAAAATTTGTAATGTATAAATATATATTATTTGCTTTAAAATCAAAATTTTATTTGATCTTAAATTAAAGTTTACATAATTTCATTTTATAAATTGCTTTTGAAGTTTCATATTTTTAAATACAAAATTAATTTTTACAAATAAGATAAAAATCTTTCAACACTTAACTTTAATAATTTAAGGGAATTTGATAGCTTCTATTAAATTGCTCCTTAATTCATGGGACACTTACTATTGTTTACTTTATAGCTAGCAGTTTATTTATTTATTTTTTTTGTAAATGGAGTAAAGTAGTAAAAGTTTTGAATAAATTTTTATTTTTATTTTTTATATACTCAATATCGCATTTATAAACCAATTTAAAAAATAATACAGTAATATTATAACTAAGTTGAAGCGTAATTATTTATTTTTATGTTTGTAAAAATGATTGTGATAGTGATTTATATCTCCACAGGCAAAAAAAGAAACGAAAAGTATTTAACAAGCAATCTGACATAAAATATTTTCCGAATAATTGGCAAAATACGCATAGACAGAGAAATAAAAACATATATGCTTATTTTTTTATGAAGCATTTCTTTCGGGTTCACTAAATAAAGAAGTCTTATTTCCGCAATATCATTTCTTAGCGAATCATCATTGTCTATTTAATATTAGATGTATTTGTTTCACTAAGAAGAAATGGTAAAAATAAAATAAATTGTATTTTAACAAGCCTCGTAGCATTACTCATATAATGAATTTTATAACTACTTTAAATAAATACTAAAATCAACTATAAAAATTTACTATCTACAAAATGAATAAAATGAGCTGTAGTTAAATTGTATTAAATTGTAAAAGTTGTATAATTGTATTAAATTGAAATTGGAATACCATATGTAAGCTTAAAGAGATATGTAAGCTTTTCTTATTCATTTTACTTTATGGTTTTCCAAAATATTAGAAAAAAAGTATTTTTCATTCTTTACCCAATACCATTTTAATTCAAGTTGCATAATTTGAAAGTAAACAAATTCATTCAAAACTATTATATAATTTTATCTTAAGAAATAAATTTTATTTTTGAAACAATAAAAGAGTTTTATTTCCTGAGCTTCATATTTATAATCATAATCTTCTTCGGGAAAATAAATGTTTCAAATTGGGATAAAATTACTAAGCTAAAAATTGTTTCAGTCGATAAACTAATATCTTCTTTGTTTAAAATTAATAACATCACTGAAGAGAACAATCATTAATTTATTACTACAAATATGAGAAAATATTTTGTTTTACGAGTCAAATAAAAAGGAAAATCTTCTGAAACATATTTATTGATTTGCATATTCCTCAACACATTTTACGCTGTAAAGTATTGAATGGCATTTCTCTTTTTTATGATTTTTTCCATGTCTTATTATTTGCTCTAGCAAATGTGTTTTCAGTTTTTAGTGCAAATATTAATAAAGAAATGTATTTCATGGGCAAACAACTTCTGAATGTGATTTCTATGTCTGCTGTACAATTCTTTGTTTCATTACTTTCGAGAAAAAATGGAAAAAAATAAAGAAAGAGGGCACATTTTCGTATTTTCCGCAAATTTTCACTCTTGCCAAACGGCCCCCTAAGGTCGAATGTTCCACTTTTATTCAAAACCAAGTTTTTCAATATTATTTTGTAGGCCTCGAAACGAAAATAAAAAAGGGCCTTTTCAGATTTTATATTCGTAAACCAATTCCGTTTTTTATTTTATTTTGTTTTGAAAGTTCGGAGGATTTATATGAAAAAAAATATGAATTTCTGTGAAAATCTGAAATGATGTATTTAAATGAAAGTAACGAGCGTTTTACGATGACTTTTAAATTCACAAATTATACACGACGAACTTTCTTTTCTAGTGTTCTGATGGATTTATAAGAAAAAAAATTAAAAAATAAATTATTTTTTCTCTCAACACTGTTAAGATAATCGATTTCAAGGAAAAAAAACCTAAATTATAATTGCACTGCTTACATGAAAACTTAGACGTGAATTCAAATTTAAAAGATTCTTTACCGTCATTCAAGAATCTGTTTCAAGTAGTTTAATCAGTCAAGAGTAGTAACTTCATCCCAATTAAATATATTTATTTCTGAAAAATTAATTTTTAGTGTAACAAATGGCTTTCCCAACATTATACTAACACAATTCTGCTTTTTTATGAAATATATTAATAAAATATTTTAAGAATTATTTGTTAACGAATTATTATTATCTAATGAATTATTATTTTGGTAAGTGAATTGGAATAAAAGCTATATTGCTTTATTTTATTTATTCTGATAACTACGTATTATATAAACACTTTACTGAAATTTAAAGATTTTACTTTCTTTTTTTCCATTTATGGAAATATAAGAAAGATTTAAATATGAAGTTATTAAATGGAATTTGTTAATCAGAGTGATACAAAAAAAATGAAAATATTTCCGCGCGGAATTTGGAAAATAAAAATATTTTTTAGAATATATTAAAGAAATATTTGCTAATGTACATAAATGTGTTGAAATACTTTGGGGTTTGATACTCACCTCGCAAGTGAAAAAAGCAAGTTTTCAAAGCACTGTGATATAAAGATAAAATTTTTCTTTTTCAAGATTCATTACTCTCCAATTTTTTATGATATTCTTTAAAAATACTCATAAACAATTAATTTTGAAGCAAGGTAGATTTTGGAATGTGAGAAATTTAAAAGAATGCTAAGATTTCACCTAAAACGGCTGTAAACCTAAAATCATTGAAAAATTTTCCAATTCCAAGCAAAACAAAAATTTCAAATTTTGAGCTTACGAAGTACTTTAGTGAGATGCTTACTTGTTTTTTTTTTAACTTTCGCTGCAGCCGAAATAGGGTCCAGTACAATTGCTTTAGAAAAATTTCAAAATGTCTTATCGATCAATTCATTTTTTTTTTTATTCCAGTAATATACTAAAAGAAAAACCACACTATCTGCAATTACTTCATGTACATAAAGATTATGATTTAGAACATTAAATCCAGGTTAAGTAATTTACATTGAAAAAGAACATTCTCTCCCTTCCAATGTTCCAATGAGTGGCCTGTTGGATATCCCGCTGGAATTTCTGGTTCGAAACTGAAAAGGGATGCGGGACGCAAAACTAATGTGGACCAGTGTTTTGCACAAACCCTGGTCCACATTAGTTTTGCACAAAAACTCAATAGACCAGAAAGACCCTCTAATTGACTCCTAGAATAAATAATCACCCTTATAGACATTCATTCAAAATTGCAGTGCCAAATTGTTGATGTTGTGTAGCATCCATCGTCCTTCTTATGGAACTCTGGGTAATGGAGGGTGAATTTGTTACATATTTGCTACTCTACGCTCTAAAAAGGGTGCTTGTTGAGATAGATTTACTTGTAATATAAATAATGTCCAGTACAATTGCTCGAGAAATATTTATGATGCCATTTTGAACAGAAATATACTAAAAAAACAAGGACATCTATGATTACTTCATGCGTCAAGATTATGATTTACAGCATTTACTCCAGAATAAGTCATCGAAAAAGAGCATTACCTCCTTTCCTACGTTCTAAAAAGGGTAGAGCGACGATGAAACAGAAAGACGATGCATGACTCAGTTTCAGTGAATGTAAATCAGTGTTGTGCACAATAAACCCATAGATCGAAACAACGTTCTAATTGGCTCCTGATGAAAAGTGCCACCCTTGTGGACATCAGTTCAAAATTGCAGTGCCAAAAGATTGATAAATATTGATTAATCAAAATAAGTGGCACTCGTCGTCATGCGTTTTGAACTCTGGACAACAGATTTTGAATTTGTTAGATATCTGCTACCCTACGCTCCAAATAAGGTGCTTGTTGAGATGTTCTTATTTGCAACCTAAACAATGTCTAGTGCAATTCCTTTAGAAATATTTCTGATACCATTTTTAACAGTCAAATTTTAAGTCCAGAAATAGAGTACAAAAAATCGAGGCTTATCTGCGTGACAAGCATATCAATGCGAGAAGCATTATTGCTTCTCGCGTTGATTTTTTACACGATTTAAATTTATTTTAACTCCTTTACACAATTTTTAAAAATTACAAATTAACTCAATTTATGTATGTTTAATATTTTACAAATTAAAGGTTTTTATTGAGACAAAAAAAAATTGCAGATCATCCCAGGACACTGCCAGTGCATCATGATTATGAGACGAAAAACCATTCTGGGTGAAAGGTCATCTGCATCCGGAGATAAAAGAGCAACCGGAAAGAGGTTTTTTTCCCTCGCTCCCTAAAAGAGAAAGAGATAAAAAGAAAAGGGGGATAAATGAAAGCGGATCGACTCAGACTTTGTTGCTTCTCCACTTGGAATCTACATTAGCCAAATAAACCCATTTAATTCCCTTCTATGATTATAAGCATTTAAGATGTAAATTACAAATTTCCACTCTACATATTATATATTTTTGTAGTTAATGCTATAAAAAATAACAAATCTTAACAATTAGGATTAGAAAAACATCTCAAGATTAAAGATCATCCCAAAATGTGATAAAGGTGAAAACCGAAAGAGTTTTCTCTTGTCTCTTTCCGCCACACACACTAATAACAGAACTGAATATGTATCTGGCGAATTAATTCGTGCATGTTATCAAAATAAATCAGTTTCATTATATCTCCATTGTTATGAATAGTTAGAAAATCAATACCGATTTATGTGCATTTAGTATTTTATTTTATTACATAAAACATTTTCATTGCGATAAATAAAGTAGAATATCACCAGACACATTTAAATTTCTACATTCGTATCTATAAAAATACCCGCTTTAAAATTCATCTGCATTAGAAGATAAGTGCGAACCGAAATTCATTTTCTCACGTGTTTTCATAAAATACGAAAAGAAAAAGAAATTGGATTAAACAGTGTTTTGTCTGTGTTTTTTCTATTTATAAAAAAAATAATTTAATATGTAATTTCGAGCAATTTAATAAGTAATTTCAAGTCAATTAATTAATAAAGTAACTTTCTTAACATTATTGTAAATATATTTTTAAAGTCCAATAAAATATATCATCATTTAATATTTTTCATGATTATATGAAAAGTTCGATTCGGAAGACGATTTCTCTTCCTTCCTTTCAAAAAAAAAATAATAATAATAATAATAATAAAAACCGGTGGAGAGAAATGGAGAAATAAATGCTTGTTAAGTCAGATCGTGTCTGCAGTTTTATTATTATTATTATTATTTTGTTTCTCTACTTTTGATTTTCTATTTTTGTTTTTCATTATTATTTTGTTTCTATTGTTAAAATAAATTTATTTCTAAGATTATTTTATATTATGAATTTAAAAAAAGAAATAAATAGAAAAAAAAATAAACAAATCTATTTCTAAAATAAATTTATTTCTTCTTGGTACTTTAAATAAATCTGGAAGAATATACCAATTCATAATTATTATTTTAGCTCGTTATAAAAAGCATTTTGTAATTGTAACGTTAAACACAGCGTCGACCAATGCTCCGTGATGTGTAACATGATGACTCGATGAGCATTTTCAAATGAAACTTCATCTGCGTCTGTAGATACAAGTATGAGAGTATATAATACTATACTTTTTTCCTTTTATTTATTTGTTAGGAGAGGTGGGAATACTCTTTCGGGTATTCCCAACTCTCCTAACAAATAATAAAAGGAGAAAAAAAATCCAAATGCGTGTCGGTTTGTACTTAATGTGTGTTATTGTAGGATGCTCTATTTTATTGCTTAATTAATTTCATATAATTCTATTTACTACTGTATATTATTTTTAAAATCCAAGAGAATTTATCTCCATTGATTCGAAAGATTATTTGTATGCCCCTCATCAAAAAGTAGAAAATGACAGTGTGTTAATTTAGACTCCACGTGCGGTTTTGTCTTAATTTTTTTTATATTATTAAAGTAAATAAATGCCATTTTTTAACCTAACAATGTCATTATCAAAATTCATTACTTTATTCCAATACATGAAGCTATTTTTTCTGTCAAAGAAGACTTTATTGGATGACTTCTGAGTTGCAAGAATATGGCTTGAAGTCACTCTTCCAGGTGGAAAATCCGTAGCCAGTGTGATCCGAACGAGTCTTCCCTCCCGGAAAAAAAGCCCAGAATGCAAAGCCAACGCGTGTTGGGTGCGTTGTTGTCTGTTGCTTCTCGCATAGGATTGGTCGGACGTTCGCGTCTCCGACTCCCCAACCGCTGCAAAGTGGAGGCGACCGACCCTACGCATGCTCCGACAGTCCGCTCTACTCCAGAGTCTCACTTCTCTCCCCTTCACTAGCAGCTTACCTGCCGACAGAGACACTCCTCCGCAAGACTCTGGACTCTCAGCACCGAAAACTTTTTCGCGCTCTCCTTCAAAAGAACTTTTGGTGTGCCGCGTGCGTGGCGCGCTTCTTCCGCCGAAACCGACGAACTTTTTGGGTCTGTAGGCGAACGTAGTCTCAAGACTTTGTTTTAGTGCATACGAACTGTGTGCGAACTCTTGAGTTCACGTGCTCACCGGACATTGGCAGTCGTCCATTCAATTTTTGGACAGAACTGTTTGTAGCGGAATAGCGCACGTGCGAACTTACTACAGACGAACTTCTTCTGTGTAGAGGTGTTTCTCTGTGCACCTGTCTTTTTTGCCCCCTTTGGAAGACAAGAAAGAGGTTTTGAGAAAGACACTTTGCTCTCTCGCAACACTCCAGTCAGTTTCTGCCAGAAAGTAGCTGAAAAACCGAACTCATCTTTCTCCAGGGATCTGGAGTAGTATGTAGAGACGTTTCACACCTCTTCTCAAGTTTATTTTCGGGGTGAGTATGATTGATAAAAATATAGCTTGCACGTTTACGCTTGCGTACAATGTTGGTGTGACTTATAAAATAAGGCATTTATACACTGTGGGTAATATCCGTTCACTCTTGGGACATTGATTTTAAATGAAACAAAAAATTTTTAATTGAAATAGTTTCAAAGCATTATACTTTAACTTGAAAACGCATTTCTATATTGTAAAGAACCGAAGTAACAAATAAGACAATTTTCTGTAGAACCATTATCTATTATTTTAAGCTTGCTGTATAGCAAACGAAATCATATTTTTATTATAACATATTGCTATGTTTAACTTTTGTTTATAAAAATATACACAGATAAAATAAAAAATACTTATATTGATGTAAAGTTGAGAAAAAAGTTTTATATAATACATTTTATAATTAAAAGAATATTTTGACAGTAGGCTAATTGCCGTATGAACAAGATTAAAAAGGGCTTGCTCTCCTGTTCTTTTTTTCTACCCACTAATATGAAGAATGGAGAAGATAATTATATCTGTAAAAAATAAAAATGAAACCATTGGGGCAAATGATGTAAGAACTGTTTTTGGTGTACATGTATAGGGTCATTTATTTCAGTACTAATACACCGTCTCATTTTAATGACTTTCAGATATAATATTGACATAGTCTCTTTTGTCGTGTCGTAAATCTTTATTGCTCTACATTTATTTTGATGTTGTAATATTTATTTTGAGAATAATATCGAAAATAGGTTATTTTTACTCTCACTTATTTGTTCTGTTATATTTGCACGAGTTGTTTTGTATATATGCATGCAAAAAAAAAATTATTTTAACAATGTCGGTATTATTTCGTGAAATCAGAATGTAATTCATCATTCAGAAATAAATATTTTTTATTAAATGCATGGAAAATTTGCTCTGTTTGATAAAATATCGGCATTTGATGAAGTATGAATCTTAATTATGCAGGATTGTTTATAAGTTTCGTAAACAATAAACAAGTGTAAAAAATTCGTAAACAATAAGAAATTTTTTAATTGTTTATATGTTCAAATATATTCATAGCATTTAAGGTATTAAATTTTAAGGTACTAATATATTTAATGCGTGTATATTTAGTCTATTTATTATGAAATCTCTCATTGGTTGTTTATGTCATCTGTGATAAAGCATAACAATTTCACTTATACAGTTTCATCACAAACAAACGCTATCGTGATTTTAATGTAGTTCAATAATCGATTTATTTCATTATCAGGGAACAAAAACCATCCAATTGGTTATAAAATGTGTGCAGGAGCAGAAACCAAGAACTATGATATTTTCAATCTTTCTGTGATCTCAGCTTAACCATAAAAATGAAGTCATAAATAAAAAATTAAAAAAAACACATTGCGCTACAAATATAGAATCTCCTCTTTCTCCATGAATGATCGTTTCGAACTTGAGTTTACACTTGAGTAACTATTTCAAAGCATTGAGATCGAAAACTTTCTTTCCTTAAATTCTCTTGAGGGGGCTGCGAGAGACTTTAATTTTGGCGCAGCATTTTCCTACCTAACATTCAAATGAAAGACTGCAGCCTTCGTTCTCCTTAACGGGCTAACTAATTTTCCGTTTGGCTTAGCGCTGATACTAGCTTAGCAATTAGTTATTTGCCAAGACATTTTAATCCACTAGAGCAATGCATTACGCTTACTGCAAGGTCACGACTAAAACTTATACTATGGGTTCCTCCAAGAAATAATATTTCTCATTCAGAATTAAAAGTGACAACTAATGGCGGTTAATAATTAAAAGGCGCCATAAACAGTATTAACTTTTTTTCTTAACTGCAAATCTGCATGTATTTAATTTGATTATTTATTATTTCTTAAAAGTTACATGCTTGTTCATTTATTTTATGTAAAATAAATCTATTTTATTTTTTTTTTTAATTAATAGCAGTCCCTTACATGAAAAGTGACACAAGTCATAAACTAAAAATGATACAAGTCAATTTTACAGAAGTGGGAAAGAAAATGTTAGGCTCAAGTAATCAATCTCAATTAAGCACAGTAATTAGGCGCAAGTAATTTAATTTCAAAATGTAACATAACGCATTTTAGTTATTGATTTTTAAATTCTTTATTATTTTTTGATTCTTTATTATTTGATTTTTAAATTCTTTATTATTGTTTTTCTTTGTGTTTATAAAACAGCACAAACTCTTTCAATGCATTGAACAAAATGTAAAATGAAATTTTTTGAATTATGTCGCTTTCTTCGATAGTGAGTTCTATGGTTATTTTGAAATGTAATGTAAAAGGGATTATTAGTTATAACTTACCTAAAAATTATAATTTTTAATAAGTATATTTTTCGATTAGTTTTATAAACTATAATTGTGTACCAAGATGTAGGAAATATTTTTTCGTACATGCGTATTGATTTAATCTAAATATTAAATGTGTCTTATTACATTGTTTTCATTAAGTATCTAAAAGAAGTTAAACAACAACAACAAAATGACAAAAATGTTCTATCAATATTAAAAAGAATTATTACATAAGTTTTATTGAATTGCAATTTTACTTGATTTTATCTTATTATAGTAAAAATGAATTTAGGATATTATGAAATTTGTTTTTAAATTAAAAACTATATAATCTTAAAATACCTGAAAAATTATGTATATCATTCCAAAATAGAACGCTAAAACTTATTCTGAATTAAAACATTTAGCTTTCTTTTCCAAATATTAATTTGCAGTTAAAAGAACTATCACAGCTTGAATGTTTCAAAGCTACTCCTTTTAAAAGGAAATTCTTTTAGAGTTTTCTTACGAGGACTGGCCCACATTTGTGTTAGCGTAAAAAAAAATACAGCCGATCTGAGTATAAATAAAAAAAAGTGTTCCAAAGAGTTCTTAATTCTATAATTTTAAGTTTTACTTCGACAGAAAAAAACCTTTGTTGTCCAAGTCTAAGTTTTATTGATTATTTCATTCAGAAGAAAAAAATTAACAGTATCATTATTATTTAATTTCATCAAAAGTTAAACATATTAGGAGTTACAAAAACTAAATTAATGAATTAATGAATTGAAATTAATGAGAACTCAGCACAGATTCTCTAAAATATTATAATTAATAATGAATTTGAATATAGTCAATTTATATTAAAATTATTTAAATCTTGCGATCAAATAACATGAAATTTGAAATATTCAATATTTAATTAGCTATTTGCAACTATTTTAAAAATGTCAATTTTTGACTTTAATATCGATTAATACACTGCGGGAAAAAAGTAGAAGGACATTAGATTATTTTTGATAAATGAATAATGACGCATTTTTTAAACAATTAATTTATTCACAACGGTTTTACATGCAGATACCTGTATCTAGACAAAACAAAAAAGTACACAATTAAAAAAAAATATTCTTAATAAAAAAATTGGTTTTGAGGATCTCATGATCAGTGAAAAAAGTAGAAGGACACTTCTAAAAAAGAGGTGTACTATATAAATTAATATAGAATTCGTTTCCGTTGGCTCGAATTACTTCGAAGATCCTATTTGGCATCGAACTGTATAAAGATTGAATTTTTGTTTGGCAAAAATTGTCCCATACAAAGTTTAATGATTTCTGCAGCCCAGCTACAGATTCAAACTGCTTTCCACCCTCGTAAACACGACGTACAATCATTGCCCATGTGTTCTCTACAATGTTGAGATCAGGACTTTTAGCAGGCCAATGTAAAAGTCGAACATTGTTTGCTGCAAACCAATCTTTAACACCATTTGCAGTGTGAATTGATGCTCCATCTTGCTGAAAAATCCAGTCATCTCCTCCTAACTCAGTGCCATACGGGAGAAGATTTGAGTTTAGAGTCTGGATGTAGTCTGTAATGGTTCTGTCTACCATTTAGAAAGACTAAACGTGTCCTGCCTCCATAGCCAATTGCTAACCATACCATTAAACCACCTCCTTCCATCTGTCGAGTAGAATAAGTTTCTTCTTCAATACCAAGACTGTGCCGATAGTACTGATAACCATCTGGACCATCCAAATTGATTTTTTCTCATCGGAAAATATAACTGAGGTCCATTCTGAGCTCCAGGACATGTGGTCTTTAGCCCACTGCAGTCGGTTCTTCATGTGTCCTTCATTCCACTTCGGATGGTGCATCCGTTTTTTGAAGACGAACTTTTTTGAGCGTTTTATGTAGTTATAGATAGTTCTTTTGGTTACATGTGTAATTCCTGATTGAAATTGCGCCTTGCTGACACTTCCACCAGTCTGTTTGAGTTCACGAATGATTTTTCGTTGATCACGTTGGGTGAGTTTTTTTTTTTTTGTCTTCCTGTCTTCTTTTTTCTTCTGTCACTTTCAGGGTTTCTTATGAAGTTCGAAACAGTATTAGGACTGATTCGTAGCTGCCGTGTAATCTCTCTCACACCTTTGCCTTCATTTTTATAGGCAACTATTTGGCCCTTCTGAATCTTACTTAAGGGTATTCCTCTGGGCATCCTAAAACCAACAAAAACTATGAATTTCTAGCTAAATATTTTATTCTTGTTAAAAAGGAATTAAAACAGGAAAAAACGCTTAACTATAAACTCTCCAACAGCTCCTAAATAGATTTTTTGGACGTGTCCTTCTACTTTTTTCACACACCCAAAGTTATTAAGTATTGCATTTCTAAGTTGAAATAGTACTAAGTAAAAAAATCTCATTTAACTTTCACTTAACGTAAATTAAAACTCTAACAAAAGAACTCTCTATAAAAATCAGGTCAAAAGCAGTAAAATAAAAGCATATTATACAAAAAAATGACTGTCCTTCTACTTTTTTCACACAGTGTATGTTCATCCTAAACAATGATTTCAGTTTCTTTTGAGTCTAAGGCTTCATTGTTTAATTTACCTATTAACTTGTGAATTAACTTTGTTGAATAGTTTTGAAATATTCTTTTTTTTTCTGGTACATTCTTTTTCAATTCCTTCTATTAGCTCACACTCTCCCTATATATATCTTGTTCAAATTTGCAATCGTTTATAAAATACTTTTTATTCATCCACTCTAGTTCAAATACATTTTTTTTAACTTGTAGTGGATGACACTGGATGTTAATATAGTTTTTTCAAACATTAATTCAGTAATTAAATTTAATTAATTAATTTTAGTTTTTTTAGATTTAAGTTGCATATATCTGCCAACAGATGGTGCCAGATAAACTTAAAAAAAATGAATGAAAATTATTTATAAAGGACTTTCTGCAATATAGTGAAAAAAAAATAGGAATTGACTTTAAAAAAAAAAAAAAATTATATTACTTGTTGTTAAGAAACTTTCCACACTTGCATTATTAGAACGACACATCTTTAGCGATAAAATATTATCATAAAATCAGTGAGCCATAAAACCAATCCTCGTTTACTTGCAGTTAATACAAGGCTCTACACGCAGGACAACCATCGCTGCTGTCTTATACCACTATTCTTCGAAACGCGCTAATGGCTATTAAATAAATTACACTGCAGAATCTCGCGCTACAAGAAGAAACATAAATAAAAGCCAGGAAATTCTTGAATAAGGCTTCAAAAGATTCAATCATTTAATCAATTAGTTACTGCGCAGCTTAACAAACATTGCTTTGATTTTAACGCTTTCGGCTTTTTCTACCGAATCCTTTTGAAACATTGACGTGAAACAAAATGTAGCATGGAGCTTATGGTGTTTATAGATCCATCACGCCCGATTAGTGGAAATGCGCGCTGCTGGTGAAAATTAGAGCTAAGTTTCAATCCGCTGGCGGCTTTTCTGTAGGCAATATTTCAAGAAACGAGGAGACTCTATGGCATTGGTGATGTTTAGCATCTTGCCTCATGACTCGGACTACCTGGTGGGAGTTTTCTGTGTTTTCTCCCATACGATACACAAATTCGGTTTAGTTCTCCCTAAAAGTCCTCCTGGAAGTCACTGTGCCCCTTCTTCAGCGTTACGGAGTCAAGTCAGACTTCTACCTACGGGTGTTCCGTCACAACAGAAGTTCCCTCCTTCCATGAGACCACACGGTTTCTTGGACTTGCTGTCTACCAAGTGGGATAAGAAACAACAACAATAAATCTATCACAGAAATAACCATGTACATTTACTTCTTTCTGATATGGCTTCGACACAAGCACTTCAATTTTACTCTCATGCAAATATATTTTTAAAAAATGTTAAAAAAAATGTATTTCTGACTTGAATGTGCAATGCAACAATGCATTTTTACTTCTACGTTTTTTATTTATTTATTTTTTTTTTTTATTTATTTTTTTTTTTTTCAATTTCTCGCTACCAATCATTTGAAGATTATTATTTTTTCTTCACAAAAACAACCCATCAGATTGAAGTTGTTGTAGATTTTTCTTTTTAACTCCTAAACTTTTAACTGAGAAAAACGTCTTTTTAAAAACGACTTCTCTGTTTAAAAGACGCAGGCAGTCGTCAAACAGAATCCTACTAATGGTCTCTATTCAATAGCATTAGTAATTTCGTTATGAATAATTGCAAGCTCTATAAACGCTATTGTATATATCACCAGGCTGATTTGTTTAAAAAAATGTTATGACACAAATTAAACTTGAAAATTTATTTAATTGCATTTGGCGGATGTCGCAGGGTAAAAAACGAAAACTTCATTTTCAATTAACGAGTAGTTGAAACCAGTAATAGCAAGGTAATCTTGCTATTTTTTAACTAATGCATAAAAAATGCTGTTTTATGAGATTATAAGACTGAAATTTGTAAAGGACTTGCCATTTCTTTAACGAAGCGATAGATTCAAGGAAATCTCAAGACATAGTCTGAAACTGCCAGCAACACCGCGTTCATTTCTTTATCTTTAATTATGTAAAAAAAAACATTAAATCAACTCCAAATATCCCTTTTGACTTGCTCATTTACAGGGGCAGTGAAACATATGTGTACATTTAAGTTTTTTTAACTTAAAAATTTTTGTAACTGTAAAAAAATTAAATTCTGTTCAAAATTAAACAAAAAATAATAAAAAAAAACCACCTTAACAATGAAAACAAAGAATTCATCTTACGTTAGCAGTTCTACTTAATAACTTTGGTTTTTTTTAATGTTGTAATGCTAATATCTAGAAATCATTAGCCTGAAAAAAATTCTTCTCCAAAATCTAAAGAACCGGTATACCCAAATAAATGAAAAATTTACTTTTTACGATTGAAAATATAGAAATATTTTATACGTTTATTAATTTTTTCTCCTAACTTGTTTGGTTCGCTGAATCGATATAAAAAAAAATAAAAACAAAAATTTCCTTATCAAAATAAAAAAAAATAAAAATTCGATTTAAAAATTCAGCCCTGAAAAAATAATGAAAGAATTTTTCTCTTTAAGATGCAAACTTAATTCATACTAATAAACATTTGTAAAATACTAATTAATACAAAGCAGGGCATATAAACAAATAGTATTGAATATTTTTTAAACAAATATAATAACACAGAATATTAACGAAATATCTACGCATAACACACGAATATTTTTTCAAATATAATTTGTTATATCAATCTTTTGTTACTACTGTACTTTATTTCGATAATTAAATAAATCATCTACTACTATTCTAAAAAAAAATCCAAATGAACAAAAACAGTCTAAAACAAAAACTATTCTGTAGATTCCATATCCGAAATTGATCTTTTGGTGTATTTGCACTGCTTTATTGTCGCCATATTTTAACGTATGGGGATGAATCTTTCTTTGTGCCTTTTACTGCTGCCAGTACATAAATCGCTAAAATACAAAAACGTTTCATCCGAAAGTTATTTTTCACAATGTCGACACTTTTAGCAGTTTTATAGCCATTTAGGCATAAAATAAGTACCATTAGGGTTTTTCTTAACATAATGGCTTGTTATTTTATCCCCAAATCTGTAATTACGCATTACATAAATCTGAGAAAAGACAGCTGTTTGGCCAAACCGAATGTCCTATTGTTATCTCTTCGGAGTAAAAGATTCAAGTTAATCTTAGGTTATGCTAAAGAAGAGAAGTTTTCCTTAGAAATAGTAAAAATATTTTTATTATTTATTCCTTCAATAAAACTGTTTAAAAAAAATTATGTATTACCTTTTAATATAAGAAAGTTTTTCACTGTTTAAATAAATTATTTTATGCTATCATTGTTATTAATGATGTTTATAATCCTTTTCATTAATAACTGCTTTGGTCAAAGAACTGTAATATGTATCATGCTTTGTAATTGAATACTTATTATTATATCAAAAAAATAATAATAATGTAGAAATAAATTTGAGAGTTCATAAAAATTACGTTATGGCATTAATATAGTAATTTTAATAATACTGTATAAATATAGTTAAGCATATGTAATATTTCATGCAATATGAAAAGTTATCATGAATTAATAAATAACCTCATTTCTCATGCACGCTTTATTCAATTGCATAAATGCTCGTTAAATTCCTAATATTCCATGACAGCATTTTTAAATAGGCAAATTGTCTAACTTTACATATTTTAATATATAATGTTATGAATATATATGAATTAAATATTCTTTAACAAATGTTCTCTAAATTTTCCTTCATTTGATGATTAAAATTTAAAAGAAATCAGTCTTTCATACATTTGATTAAACTAATAAGTTAGTTAAACATATAGTTTAATTAATATTAAACTATATGTTTAACTTAAATGCCTACAGAAAAGTATCTGCCTTACGATAGTTGAGGAGTATTCTAACTTTTCAATAATTTATTAACTAATTATAAACTAATTTTCATACGTCACATTTAAAAAATCTTTATAGATAAAATACAAACAGTGCAGTCACTGCTTTCATAAACGATGCAATTCGATGGAAATTCTGACAGCGTTTGCTCGCATCGATATTCAAGGTTATGGGTGGAAATTCTTCCAATATCTTCCCCTCATTGACCGTCAGTGGGCTGTTCTTAGCATACATAAAAGAAACACTTGACCCACCTATGTTAAAAAAAAAATTTCTTAAATTATTTTTAAATGCTTAAATAATACATTATTACACAATTATGATAATCAGTCTTAAGTGAATCGCTGATTGCAGAAATCACATGACTCAATTGTATAAAAATATTGGGATTTTAAATATAAACTGATAATTTTTTTTAAATCAAACTTTAATTGTTTTTAAGTGGTATATTAAATATACCACCTGATGGCTGAATTTGATGACCACGTGAGCCGCTGGAGGGCCTGATTGCAGAATTACTAGCGCTCTGGCCCTCTGTGGTACAGATTTCGGGTTCGAGACGCTGTGGGGTCGTGAATATTTGTAGTTGTTTGGAATCCACTTTAAACAGTAGGTCCCAGTCTAATATGATTCTAGAGTGTTGGGCGTAGGGCTGACAACTCTGCTACTTAAAAAGAAAAACATTTTCTGTATCTAAATCTGCTAGTAGGTTTGGTTTGGTTTGTCGCTCTACGGTCATCTTGTGGACACTTTGGGTTAAATAGACCAGGATCTACAGTTTAACGCGGATTCCGACCCACTCACAAACATCCATGCCACGGCCAGGATTCGAACCTGAAGCCTGTGGTACCAAAGGCCAGAGAGCTAGCCAATTGGCCATCCGGCCGCTGCCAATTGGCAGACGGTCTTAGCCCATCATAAAGTTGTTGCGGCAATGAAGATGATGATATTTAATATACCCACAATGTGATTTTACTTAGAGCATCAATTTTATTATTAAATGATCAAATGGCCCCACAGTAAATTTAAAAACTGCTATATTGTATATAGTTAATAAAAAATAGTTCTACTTATAATAATGTTAATACTATATCATAGTAATACATACATTAAAATACATCATCAACTTCACCGTCCACTTCCTCCGAAGTCTGACATTCAAAATTCATATTGTAGAAATCGATTTTTTAATCTTCAATAGAAGCGTTTAACTGCTTTAAATAGTACATAACGTTATTATTCCGTTTATAACGTAATTTAAAGTCGTGTTGATATCTGTAGCAATTAATTGCCTTTTAATTGAACAATTTTTGCCCAATCATCGTTAAATATGATACCCTTTTTTTAACAACATGACGGACTTTTCTATGTAGTTTGACCTGAAGGGTAGAGCTAGGTTCCCCTCCGAGAAGTCCCACTCTCGCGTGTCGTATTGAAGAAAATCCAAAAGCCCCCGCTAGGCTTGACTGTTGAAGGGAGGTGTTCATGCTTGGTGTCACAATTTCTACCATGTCTCGCCCTTTCTGAAAGCAACTATCGCAATGCAGCCTGCCGAAAAGAATCACAGAGACACAAGAGCTATTTTACAAATGCTATTTTTTCCTGAACATTCGTATTCTACTGATGTATGCCATGAAGGGTCAGGAGGGGAGGACATTGCTTTCCATGAGGAATTCCAGACGTAAATTCCCGCAATTCCATATCCTATGAGAAACGATACTCCAGAGAACTTCAATATCGATACGAGATGCTTTACACACATCGTCACATTCACCATTGAGTCTCCTGTTTCGCAAGGCAGAGGCTGCAATGGAAGCCTTCAGTTGATTCGAACTTGAGTTCTTCTGTACGATATCTGTACATGTCACCGCTGGAACAAGAATCCTGTTTATGCAACCAATAAGATTATATTATTAACTAAACACGTTAATATTATAATTATATTTACCTCAAATTGAAAAAAATATTACGAAAATTTCTAATTAGACATGGAATGTAAAAAGAATGTATTAGAAAACGATATATTAGTCAATCTCAGTTAACATCCTGTTATGGTGTGGCAGCATCTGTTATATTTATATTAGCTCAATAATAGATCCTTTCAGTCATGAATAATAGAAGTCTCTCACTTGAAGTGTTTGTCTGTGAATTGTACGTCACGCTTTGGGTGTGACACACTTTCTCCATTCCTCCGCGCGAAACATGAGACTTCGAATGTGTGATCAGTTGCTCGTCTTCGATTCTTTATTCTCAAGGATAGCTAAATTTCCTATTGCGCCAATAGACAGCTGCAATAGTTCGAAAGTAGAACAATCGACTACGTCAAAGCTCAAAGCGTAGCATATCTGTCGCACTTTCGCTTACAATGGGCATGAAAAGGCTTTATCATTTTCCCAAAAAAAAGACTTCTTTTGTTGGATCGATTTTAAGAGCTTGTTAAGTGTTACAAGGGTTTAAACAATTTGAACATAAAAATTGCATTGTTTTGCGCAAAAGTATTATTCTATTATTAGTAAAATGCATTAAACAATATTATTTGATTCAAACTGTTCATAACAATTCATTGTGATAAATAAGAATGCGCTCATAATCTACACACTGAGATTTACGTAATTCTTAAATAAACATTTATTGCAGCTAATAAAATAACTGGTAAAATTAAGAATGGAAGATATTATACAACCTTCTAAAGAATTAAAGAAGCTTATTATGTAAAGCATTGTGCTTGAAAAAATGTACAATTTTGTATTACTTTTAATTCTCTATATGAGTCATTTAAGAAATTATTTTGTATACAATCGTTATTCATATTTTACCATAGCATATTAAGTTTATAAATAAAAGAAAATTGTCAACGGTTATGGTAATAAAACTGCAATCGCTTAAAATATTTATTCCGATTGATTTATAAAGCACATATAATTATAATTTATTTTAATATTAATCTTTATCAACGTCCAGTGTTATTGTTTATTTTATTATTGTCTTTGTTATTATTATTTTGACTACGATGCTCATTACAGAGACAAAAGAAAAATTAGTATTTGATTTGGCTATGGTGGTAGTGCAAGGATTCGTAGACAGCAGGTCGCAGGCGATTCACCTCAACATCAAAAAAATAATAATAAACAAATTCTCATAAAATATTAAAATGCATTATTTACTAAAAAAATTGATAATTTTCTTGCAAAAATGTATTTTATTATTATAATTACTTTTTTTTTTTTGACAACATAAAACGGTAATATTATACAACTTTAGTTTCATAAAAAAGTATGCATTTAAGCATTAGAAAAATATCTTATTCCATATATTCTATTGTATTCCAAATTAGAAAATCAGATCCTTTATCAATAACGTATTAGCCGGAATACATGACCTCCATCTACGTATTTTTATTATCTCTGACACATTTATTACCAAAAACATGTTCCACTTTAAAATTATACTAAGCAAAGTATATGGGGGTGTTCCTAAAAAATATATTAAAAAAGCGTAAGCCTATTTTGAGTAACATATATTTGGAAAAAAAATATTTTTGTCATCAATATCGAAAAAAACATTAATGTGAATAAAAACATTTTTACTACTCAGATTTGCTCTTGATCACTACAAAAATTGCAACAAATACTAAAACGCTTTATAAATTAATGTAATCCGCGCATAAAATTTTTTTTTTATTATATTATATTTAAAAATACGAAATATATATATATTAGTTAATTTTCAAGGTTATTTTCCAGTAATCAAATTGCAGTTATTACATCCAGCCAGCAGTCTGCGCTAGTCTTTGCATCTCTACATTAGAAGCTGAAATATGTCTGTATATAAAATACATTTTCAACCAATTTCTAACAAAATTTCTACTATGCAGCTGAATATTATTATGTAGAAAAATAATACAATACTCTTTGAGGTACTCTAGTGATCTCATTGTAATTCATGGGGAGCTTGTGAAATTTTATTATTTAGTACTATTTTATCCATACCTTATCAGGTAATTAAAAAATTGTTGTATAACGATGTGATTGCAATAAATGTAAAATATTCGGTCTATACTTATAACTGCAACTCATTGATGGAGGAATTCTATTGCAGCGTCTGGGATTCCAGTTTTATGGAAGTCTTTCATAAAGTATCCTTTGCGAATTGCTCTTTCCCAATGACGGATGCAATTTCATCGACGCTAATTTCTCTTCAGGGACCAGCGAAACTTCTTAACGTCTTCATATTCTTCGGAAATAGCCTCGTAACAAGCAGCCACATCAAATTGAGGGTTAATGTTTCTCTGCGTACCTATCTTTAATTAAATCCATCTCTTTCGAAATGTGACGGTGTCCTCTGAATATGTTAATACGTCCCCGCCCGGTTTTAGCCAAATTAGACAAACTGTTAGTTGGTACAGGTTTAAACTGCATTGACTTTCTGCGCATCTAAAAGCCCTGAATATGTAAAACCTTTTAAATTTTGACGTAGTCATTCGTGCTGGGTTTGTCCTGTGTCCCCAATCCCTGCACCGAAAGTTTGGATGGTTCATAATTCAAAAGAAGGTCGGAATTCGGAATTGAGTGCTGCTGCTCGCAAGCACACTTACCCCGCTATCTTTCAAAATGTAGCTGAATAAGTCATTAAAATATGAGATTTGCCTTGTAATGTGCGTGAGTGGTAAATATTCGTTTGTGTCCCTCGGAGAGAACCTCTGCTACGCAGGAGAATATAATAAATTATGCATTCATGGAAAGAAAATTGGATGATGCGATACCAGTTTTTCATAATTAATAATTAGATTTTCCACGAAAGCTTGCATTTCAAACTACTCTCGTTACCTATCGGCTTACCTTTTAGAGGTGTATTGTGTTTTTGGTCGCACGTAAGGGGGAGAACAGTAATAGAAATAAATGAAAAAAGTTTCAAATAAAAATTGAAAAAATGCAAATTGCATAGGCATTTATTGTATGAGGAATAACTATTCACAACAGAAAACTTTGTTTCTATTTTTTAAGAATTGTTTTTTTAGAGAGTTCGATTGGTTACTGATTATTATTATTGATTGGTTGTAACTAACAACGGAATGGACTTTAATATTCTTCATGGATGCAAATTAAAGAATTAAATCTAATGCTCATATGTTATCAAATGATGTAAATTAAGTATTATATCAGGACAGAGATTTTGAAGGCTGCATGAACTGATTGCAACCCCGATTTGCATTTTAAAAAACCACGAAAGTTATCTATTATATATATATATATATATATATATATTTCAATTCTTTATATATAAGGAAAAATATATAATATAAAAAATTAAAAAACAAATGAAGAATTTGATGCGTGATATTACATAAAACTAATAAATGTTTTAGCATTTGGTTCAATCTTTGAAAAAACCAAATCCAAAATTAATTAGTCAAATGATTTTTATCTGGCTGTTTTCTTTATTTTCATGCTAAAAATGTTTGTTCTCAAATCTATGTTAATACAAACAGACTTACGAATTTTGATGTATTATTTAGCCACAGCACTTTTAGTTTGTTCAGATCAATTTTAAAATGGAGAATTTTTTGGATATCGTAGAGATGTAAAATAAAAAAAAATAGGCATTTGGCATTCAGGCTACCACGTTACTGGCAAAGAATCTGATCTTCAAATCTACAATAAAAGAAAAAACACTAAATAAAATATTTTTTTAGTATTTGCATGTTTGCTTTTTGCCAAGCTAAAGCTAGATCACGTCAGCATTTTTAATCTTCCAGGAAAATATGTAAATCGTTCCAAAAAACTATTAACTAAATTATTAACTAAAAACTATTCCTAGACTAAAATGTTTAACAACTATTTAAAAAAATTTAATGAATTAACATATGATGAAGCGTACCATGGTCTATGCATCCCTGCATTGCAGTGTTGATAAGAAATTTAATTTTAATAATGATGATTTCCAGATGTTTTATTATAGATAATGAGGTTACTTTTAAGAAAATAATTGGAAACTTCCTTAAAAGTACCCAGCATAAGCAAAATAGAGTCATAGGAATAAAATATTTTTACTCTAAATATCATTATGATATGTTTATGCCCCTTTTATTCCCGCTATTTATGCTCCAGGGATAGAATATATAGGACCGGCATGGGGAATTTTGTCAGCGTGAGGCTGCGTTGAGCGTAATTTCGGATTACAACTACTATCCTCCAACGCAAATAGTAGTGCGGAAACTCCCCCTATGGTACATCTAAAATGCTCTCTTTGTTTAGACATGCACCTCAAAGTCCTGTGTAATATCTTATACCCAATTCCATAAACAAGTCGCACCACTGCTTCTTTGATCATTCAGAATGTATTTTCAGTACGTATCAAGTAATATAAAAAAAAGTTTAAGTCAATTCCTACTTTTTTTTCACTCTATTGCAGAAAGTCCTTTATAAATAATTTTCATTCATTTTTTAAAGTTTTTTTGGCGCCATTTATTGGTAGATATATGCAACTTAAATCTAAAAAAAACTAAAATTAATTAATTAAATTTAATTACTGAATTAATATTTGAAAAAACTGTATCAACATCCAGTGTCATCCACTACAAGTTCAAAAAAATGTGTTTGAACTTGAGCGGATGAATAAAAAGTATTTTATGAACGATTGAAAATTTGAACAAGATATATATAGGGAGAGTGTGAGCAAATAGAAGGAATTGAATAATTTATTTTGCTTAAAAGAATCATAACATGAAAAGATGCAATTGAACTTTTCATCACTTTCAGAAGACTATGTTTGGATCCTTTATCCAACTAATTATTTGTGATTCAAACGTATATTCATCTATATCAGATCTGATATTGGTTAAAGTTATTATTTACAAATACCAATGACTATAAATTTATAAATGTAAATAAATTTTCAAATGCTGGACATAAAATGTTTGCTAAGTATTGTTGCTTTTCTTTTTCAGATTTTTGCTGCTATGCACAAACATAATTTAGGAATGTATTTTAATTATATATTATTATATTATTTGAACAGAAATGCAAGCATAATTTTATATATTTGTCCTTTTTATCTTTTGGATGTTAGGAAGTACTTTGTCATCAAAAATATCTTTTTATCATGATAAAAATCCTGATCCATATCATCTACATGTCTGATTTTTTTCCTATAAATATCTTTTGCAAAAGTATTATTGCACAATCTAATTAGTAAGAAATAACATTTTAAACCATTCAAACAACAGTTTCTGTCTATTTACAATGTCGTCTTTTTGTAAACACGCTCTGAATAAACACATTTGTCTGCTCATTATTAACGATATGTTAAGCTTATGTACATATTTATTTTTTATTTATCAATGCTGTATACATAAAGTGTACAATGCTTACGATAACTTTTAGTTGCTGAAAATTAAAAAGATCTGTAGCACTTCTGATATTTATACATTCAAAAAAAAGAGATACATTTGTAATATAAGGTTACATAGTTATCCTTTTTTCAGTTGAATTATGATCTCTATAAATCACTTAATCTGATTTTACATTAATATTATCATTTTTTAATTATTGAAAATATGCATTCTTTGTAACAATAGAATTACCATACATGTCAAAAAATAATAAGCCCATATTTTTTCCAATGCCATATTTATAAAAGTTAATCTTCTCATTAATTTTACTCCGTTTTTCCAGTTATTTATTTTATACATTCCATGTCAGTTCATTTGGAAATAACAAATATATTTTGAATATTTTGCATCAAATAATAAAGCTTTCCATAAGTACTTTTTCAAATTTACAAAAAATGAAATTTAAACAGATGAAATTTTGAAATTACAGTTTAAAGATGCTCTAATTTCAATCTTGTAAAAATAAATAAAAATTGCAAAACGTTTGGTTATTATTTTTCAATGCTTGCAATGACATAGTTGTATCATTAAATCCAAAAATTTTATCATACTACCTGTATTATTAAAAAAAATTCTATTCGAAATATTTTATTTGCAGAAAACTTTTCAATCGGTCGTATCATGACGTCAAACAACATACTTGTAAGAAAAACATATATCTGAAGAGATCAACTTTAAACCATGAATGATATTTAAACAAAGCAAAAATAAAACCGTTTCCTATCTATAATCCCAGATACGAATTTTTTTTTTTTTTTTTAATCTTTTTGCCTATTCTAAAAAAATTGTATTTCAAAATACCATTTAATTTATCGTTTATTCTAAAAATTCAATTAAAACCATAAATGCAAATAAATAAAAGCATTTAAATTTTTCTAAATGGTTAGTTTTATAAAATGTTTCGAAAAGTTGTGTCTGAATTAGTATATTTTTTTGCATAAAAGCTAAGTATGTTACACATACAGTGGTGACCAAATTTATTGCATAGCATTTTTCGTAATTTAGAGAAGGTATGGTATGATAGATAGAATAGAATGTAACATCCACATTTACAATTTGCATAGATTATGCGTTTGCTTTTTCTTATAGTTTTGCTTATTTTGTAGTATTTTTAAATTGTTGAAAAATATGGGGGAAAAGCTAATTTTAATATAAGAGCCAGTACAAGCCAGGCATTCTTATGCGATTCCAAAAGGTATGAGGGATTCATCTGATGAAAAGTTTCTAAAAACCCATTCTTTAAGTTATGTTATACTAATGCACCAGGATTGAGGTAGGTACGCTACATATACTAACAATGTCATTTCATTGATTGAAATATAAATTAAAATACCTTATCTTAAAAAATTACTATTTTATAGATTGCTGTCTCAACTACTATTGGTAAGTAAATTGCAAAAGTAAAATCATTTAAAAACATAATTAGTTTTCATAAACATTAAAAATAGCTATGTTGCAATAAATATGACCTCTATTATGCACATAACTGTAATATGATGAATTTTATAACTTATTCCACACTGGTAAACTGTTTATAATCTTCATATAGGTGTGTTCATTGCAAAACATAATAAAAATATTATTCTCAGCTGGATTTTCATAGGTATAAATTTTGCAGATAGACATACAAATAAATGAAGAAAATCAAAAATAAATAAACACAGCTTCAGAGGTATATTGGTTTCCGCAAATCAGTTGCTTAACTTGTCCTTGGGAAGCTTTGCACCAGATTCAACGAAGCCCTCTTAACAAAACGACACACTTAATATAGCACAGCGATCAAAAATTAAATTAAAAGTATTTTTTTAAGCCCAAATTGATCTGCAACTCTGAATCTACTGCGATTGTTCGAAATCCACACTTCCCTGCTAACAGTATTATTTTCCCCTTCGTTGGAACAGTTCAGTGGCAAGACTACTTTATTTTGCTGGAGAGGAGGAAATTCCTAATCTGAAGGACTGTTAGAAGAGCCAAACTGAATTATTTCAAGAAAACAATGAAAGTCTCTTCGAATACAAATTACGGTGACGCCAACCGGAGAAGTTAATTTAAAAGTTCTAGTGACATCGATACGCTGTATTACTTTGGGACCCACACCCGGCAGTCTTGTTTTTAAAAGTTATTTCATTAATCGCTCTTCCTTATCTTCCACGTTTTCAAGAGCCACGCTTTCGTAATTAATTTCCAACCTGCTTTTGTCCCGCATGTCGTCTACAGGCAGCTATTAGAAGTGCTGATTGCATTACAAAGTTAAACTTCTACCACAGAAAACTCATCTTTTTGATTTTGTCCCTTCTCCGAATTTCGCACGTGAGGGCGTCCTAATTACTCGACATTAAAAAAAGCAAAAAGCTCTAACTTTATTTTAAGTCCGAACACTTTTTTTTATTGACTCGCGAAATGCACATTAAAAGCTGTTTTATATATATTTTTTTCTTTTAATTTTTGAGTCACTACCATCATTTTCTTTCCTTTTCATTGCGATTACAGGCGCGAGTCCAACTTGCGTCTCACCACACCAGTCGTTGATTATATCTTCTCCGCTTTCATTTTAAACATGGACCGAGTTAAATGCAATTAGAAATCCCCTTCCGATGAGATAACACTTAATAAGAGAACTGTATGTTATTATTTTAGATATATAATCTATAAATAAAGTCACGCTTTCTCGCTGAAATGAATGTTCGCAATCATCATTAGTAGAATAAAGTTTGAAGTAAATGCGTAAGACTCCTCTTATATCGCGATGAGTCGTTTCCCGTCTTTCCTCAATTCATTTTTATTTTTAAATATTTGGTTTAATGTTCGTTTGCCTTAAGGAAAAGGCGCTTTTCATTTTTGTCTTTGATTTTACGCTGCCGATTAAAACAGCCCACAGTTTGAAAATGACATAACTTCCTGATTTTCGATTGTTTTGACGAGTAATGAAAGTTGTCCTTCAGATTAACATTTACATTGAAAGACATTAATATCACTGAAATTCACTATTATCACTGAAACTGTTATCTATCACTGCCACTATTATTTATTCCGACACTGTTATTTATCACAATCTGAAAGTCGATGACTATTCGTTTAACTTTTGCAAATTATAAAAAATGACTGGCATTCTGAGTTTGTTTATTATAGCAACAAGTTGTGTTCTTGGAACAACAAAATAAGAGATTATGTGAAGATAATATTTATTTCAACTAGTACTTATCGTTCTGATTTAACCGGGAAAGATTTAATTAAAATTTAATTAATCACTGTAATTTTCTAATAATTATTTCTTTTTACTTATATTTCATGCATTTACACCGTGGAAATTCGTAGTTTATTGTGCATCTACTAAATTTCAGTATTCCTTAAAATTGTATTTTTATTTACTGTTGATTTTGAATTTTTATTAAATAAATATATCATGGTATACTAAATTTTCCTTAACTGCATAATATTTGTCAGGAATAAAAATTCGCTATATTTGGAATATAGGGATGTAGTTTATCCTATTTAGTAGTTAATGGAAAAAATTTATAACGAAATTTCATAGATTCTCATTACTTTTTTCTCAGACCATATTTCACAAGACGAGAGAGTTTCTATTACTAAATACAAATAAATATTATTTAGAAAATAATTTATGATTCAAAGAACTCATATAGTGCAAAAAACAATTTTAAATTGCAGCAGTACATTTAACTTGTAATATATAATATTTAATATTTATAATATTTAACATATATAAAAAATATTTAACAATACATTAATAGGATTTCAAAAAATAGAGCAATCTACTTTTAAAAACTAACAATTATCATTGTTCTGTAATATTTTTTTGTCACAATTCATTAGAGATATTTAGTGTTTTAGCCATGTAACAAAAAGGAAAACTAACTACTAACATTTAGTTCTGTAAAATAATATTTAAAGAATATCATAAAATACTGTCATTTATTTCTTATGCAACATGTATTCTGAAATTTATTGTTTATTAAGAAAATATTTTAATAAATAACTTTGGTATTCTCTAAGACTTGTATAGAGGGATTTTGTAAAATGCAAACATTCTTTTCATGAATTTATAAACGATTTGTTTCAAGTGAAGAAAAAGAAGAACATGAAAAAAAGAATTATTTATAGTAAATATACAGTCATTTTAATAAAGCACCAGTCATAAATTTAAACTTCTATACTATAAACCCCGCGCTTAATAGAAGCGATTTCTTTTGAATATAAAATTAATGTTTATAAACCTGGCATATTAGATTTAAGAAACATTTGTTTCTCAAGTTACTTTTTTAGATAAAATATGTTTAATAATAGACAAAATCTAATATTAATAAAAATGATTTATGAATGACTATGTAATTATAAGGGCCTAAAGTTAAATTAATATCTTAAAATTATTCATAGGGTATTTGATATTGTGTTTTTCTGAAATAATTTTTTTTTTAACAAATATTTTAATTTTAGTCATTTTATATTGTTTTTAAACTATTCACAACTGTGAAAACAATAACTTCATAATTTACTGAATGCATTTATTTAAAAATAAAAATAATTTTAAATTACAAAAATTTATAAAAATATTAAAAAATATTTAAAATTATATATATATATATATATATTAAAAATATAAAATATATAAATATATAATAAAAATATTAAAATATTTATAAAAATTTATATTACATTTATAAAAATAATTTTAATTTTTCAATAAATTTACTTAAAAATAGACTCATTTTATTTCGAAATGTCTCGTAATTTTTTTAACATTTTATTCATCGTTATTTACAAAATACTCTTATTTGAGTAGATATATGTGACAACATATGACATCATGTTTGCCAATTTTTGACATCATTTTATTTAAAAAAAATTTTTTTAGAGCTTTACAGAACTAAATTCCACAAATGAAAATAAAAGGGGAAACCTAGTACCTTAAGAAATATTTAAGAAACATTTAAATATTTCCTAGAAATACGTCTCGAGTTACATTTATTAGATAAATAACGTTTTACCTCCAGGTATAAGGTTTTCTGTGGGTGGCTATTTATAAATGAGATTTAAAAGCTTAAAACCCCATTGGCATTTAAATAAACTGTTGATATTTTTGTCAATTTTTATGTGGTGTTGATAAAACCTTTATCAAAAATCAAAATTTCGAAAATTCAGCTTGCTCTGATATGTACGAGAGTAGATATTTAGCATAGACACTAATATGTATGACAGCCAAAATCTG
The DNA here is from genome assembly GCA_021605075.1 of Caerostris darwini. Taxonomy (NCBI): domain Eukaryota; kingdom Metazoa; phylum Arthropoda; class Arachnida; order Araneae; family Araneidae; genus Caerostris; species Caerostris darwini. Next base: position 1,513,388 of record BPLQ01007927.1, on the reverse strand, counting down.
GAAGAAATTTAGACCCCTGGGAGCTCTTTTAGCGTTTAGACCCATGAGAGCATTGGGCCATGTTTTTTAAAAGAACATCAGGTTCCATTCCGATCCATTAAATTAAATGTTATTAAAATAATGTACGTATATATAATAAATGTATAATAATTAATAATATAATTAATAATAATAATTTAATATTATAATTATAACATATGTGTTTGTTTTCAAGTTGTGTGTGTGACTATTTTCCAGATTTTCTTACAGTTCAATACGAATTTTACTTTTGGAAAGATCTTCAAAAAATCCCTTTTTCTACCTGTGATTGTAGTGTATCAGGTCTTCAATGACGCCCTCTGAGTAACGTTGAATCTGCTAGATTCACTCAGCAATACAGATGACTAACATAAGTCCAAGTATCCAGCATTCCTGAAAAAGAATTACAAATTTTAATGTACCACGGTATCAATACTATCCTTTTATAATATTTTATTTTGTAATGCTTAAATTTAATACAATACTGGTTAGGGACTTTACAGAAATAACTATTCGTCGTGAAAGCTATTTTACCAAAACAATAGAATATCTACTCTGTCTGTGTACAAATTGAATTTGACCTGTATAAAATTCTGCGTGTTATTTTTCTCTGAATTCAGACTTTTAAATAATGCAAATCCGATGGCAAATAAAGTGCTTTCTCTTTCTTTTCTACTGCATTTTCGTGCATGCATTGTCATCGCATTTTCGTGCTAAACTCGCAGCTGCGCATAAATATTATAACACATGCAAATATTGCTTCCATTCGTAAGATCTTCATTCTGAACCAGTTACTGTAAAAGAAACTGCACTATTCATATTTAATGCATTGGCTCAACTTTAAATAAACGAATTGCATGAGTAACATTCGCTGCCTCTGGGGAAGTCAAAAAGTAATGACTTCCCTCATGCCCTCAGAAAATTGTCATCTCTGTTTTCATTTAATCCGGTTTGTTTTGATTTCCAGCTACATCCTTTTCCTTGACTGCTTCATCTAAAGTGAAGATTTTCAAGATTGTTTCTGGGAAGACTTTGGGAAACATTAAGATATTGTTTCTTCAATCAACGGCATATTTAAAATACATTTTAAGGAGGCTTGCACTTCAACACACAAAATATATTTGCTTTATTTAAATTTCTAACAATAAAATATCACAAAACGACTTCAAAAGCGCTTAAATATTTTGAACAAATCTAAAAATGTAGTATATGTTTTGTTTTCAAATTTCAAAACTCGCTTGAAATTTTGCAGAATTCATACATCTAATTCAATAACTTTCTTATTGAATTTAACGATGAAAATAATGTATATGACATTTACTAAGAAAGTGACTTTTTAAAATTCAAGTAAAATATATGTCTAAATTATTTAAATCTTTAAAATTCAAAAATATCAGCGTTCAAACGATTGAAAAATGCACTTTAGGATCTTTAAATCTTTATTTTTATTTTTTTGTTAAATTACTATAAATATTTCTATTTAAATTAAATATATGTGGAATTCTTTAAAATTAAAAATAAGTCTTGGGAAAAAATGAATTAGAAATAAGTCTGAGATTCCTTTTTATTGCCATGAAAATGATTTATGTGCTTTCACCGTAGAAAACGGATGATCTTTATTATGATGATCTTAACGGATGAGCCTCTTTTATGCTAATTATCAATAAAACCTATTCATAAGCTAATTATTGTCATTTTATAATAGAAAATATTTATTCAATTATTAAAATATTTATTATTTTATAATAAAAATATGAATTCAATTAAATGTAACACAAAAATTCCAAAGGCCACAATATAATTTTTTTTTTCGAAAATCAAAAACCCGTCACCATATTTTTTCTTCCATCCTCACTTATTCTTTTGAATTCAGAGAATAAGAAAACTGGATATTTCCCAATTTCATACGATTCGGGCTTCTGTCATGGCCACAGATTCGTAGGAAGGGTGTTCTGCAGTTGTGAGCCAGAGAAGCCATAGCCTCGCCTGCACCGTCTTGCTTCGGGTTGGCTACGTGACTTACAGTATAGAACTGAAATCAGAGGTGATGTATCTGTTATCCGTGACGTCGGACTAACGAGCAATGGAGTTGGATCGACGTGAGCTTATGAAACGATGCTTTGTTCCGAGCTCAAATGCTGATATGGGGGGCATATTCTGGAATTTGTCTTGGTGTGGCTGGGATCGATTTGATGGGATCAAGATAGAAAGATATCACTTCTTTTAGTAGGTTCTTCGATTTTTAACACGTTTTAGATGCCTCGCGAAAATTCGCCTTTTAACCCAATAAAGATGCATAATTATCTGCATTAAAACTCACCGCATTAATGGATAAATACATTTTTGCAGACTGCATTATATAGCGCAATTTATTGCGTTAATCGAATATTAATTTCTATTATGGGAATCGAATATTAATTTCTATTATGGGAATCGAATATTAATTTTTATTTTTATTGCGTTAATCGAATATTTATTTTGGATTTAGCACCGAAAACAAATTCGTCAATATGCAGCCATTAACTGGTATGAATCCTACGAAAAATAGAAGGATCTTCATCAAGTCTTACGAATTTATGAAAAAAGATGTTGTTATGGATATATAAGTATATATATATATAATATATAACTATTTCGTTCCTAAAGACAAAATATAAGAAATATTTTGTCGTACTGATGAGTTCTTACAATTTACATTAAATACTTTGAATTTTATACCAGATCTATCCATTATTTAATTAGACAATTTTAAAAAGTCATAAATTAAATAACCGAATGAAATGTCGTTATTTAGGTTCTTCTGAAGTGAAGTGAAGTAATTTTGGCACAAGTAATGAATTACGGATGAAATGTTTACAAAAGTTAATAGGTATACGACTGATATGATGGATGAGAAACAAAGTGCTGCGTAAATGTAGGATCTGTAAAAATCATATTAAATGCAAATATTTTAACCTTTCAGTACTCTCACTCAATTCTATGACACAAACAAAATGATGGGGTCTAATTTACTTTTTAATAATTAAATTTTTTTAGGAGACAAGTATTATTTCTTTTAAATAGCAATTTTCATTTCTATTTTTGAATTATACTTTTCTTTACCCTTTTCAACTCATGTAAAATAAATACTTTTTTCTAATTAAAATATTATCAAATTATAATAAAATCTGTTATTTTATATTGCATTTAGATTTGAAAATTTTGAGAGAATATGATATATTGATATATTCAAGAGGAGAAATCAGACCAGAATTTCGATTTAATTTTCTTGCATACGTACAAATTACGCTGTTTTCACCACTTTTCGGTTATAAAAAGACTATTCATCCTTATATTCTTCAGAACAACTTCTGCATGTGGAAAGGAAATGCTTTTTACTAAAGATGTATCACATTTTTCTCAAGATGATAATATGTTTCTTTTGGATTTTCGCGGTCACTTTTTACACAGAAGGAAGACAGCTGATTTCTTTGGACGCTTTGCTTCTCTGTCATATTAAGTAACCTTTTTGCCGCTATTTTTACACAAGGTGGAATGCATTTAATTTTGGTTCATTTTATAGTGTTCTTATATTAGTTGAACAGTAAATCTTCCAAATAATTATGCTGTGTCATATTCTTGCCATCTAGAAAACCAGTCAGAGCTTTGTAAATGCCCATGTCACCAGGTAAGTATGACACAGTAACGACAAATTGTGTTTGCAAACTTTTGGGGAAGAATTTATTTTCCATTTTGTTTCATCTTTCCCAAAACAAAGTCCATTCTTATAATCTCCAAAATTTACGTGCTGTACCGATTCTATTTCATGTTCACGTTCAGAAACTCTATTAATTTCAGAATAATCTGAAATTTTACCTATTTCGCTAAGCGGGGGATCGCTCACAAAATAAATCTCTATCTCTGCTGCTAGCGTTCATACGATGTCATTGTCGCTAAGTTAATGTCTTTAAAACGTTAGCATCCGAAAACCCCAGTTAGAATAGAACTCTCATTTGTTCTTTTTTTTTTTTGTTATGTTTTTCCCTTTCTACGTGACCACCCGAGATGGTATAGGAAGTATTTCCAACAAATACGAGGAAATTCCTAGAAATTTCAACGAAAGAAAAATAACATGGACTTTCTTATCCCAATGCGTTGGCATGCTATTTAAAATGTTTTGAATGAAAATTTCATTAAAATATGTATCAATAACTTATAAACAAAATAAAAATTGTCATACATGGTTGGAAGTTAAAGTATACTATATATCCTAGCTTAGGTAGAGTTTTTGAAATAACAATTTATGTGTCTGGTTCCCATCTATGCTTACTAGTGCCTCTTAGAAATTTAAAATTTAAGAATAACATTATAGGACTTGGCTGCTTTTTTTGAATACGAATAGGGAATAAATTTGAATCTTAAACAAAATCTGACATAGTTGTAATAAATTATGTCAAATGATGTTCCCAAATTTACGCTAAAACTATATTAATAAATTTAAAAATATATATTGGGGGGTAAACTTTAAAATAGTAACAATTGAATTCTTCATCTCGTTTTTCAAGAATTACTTTTAAGAACTTGAAATAAAACATTATATATTGGTTTATATTTTGGAAAATAAGATTATCATTTATGTTGAAGCATTAATTCATCAGATTGTATTTTCTAATTATTTTAATTACAGTATTGCAGTTAATTAACTTCCAAATACATTTGTGTAAATCCTATGTTATATTATGATCTAATGAGGATTTATGTGTCTGAACTGTTTGAAAATGTATTGTTTAGTTCAACATTGGTGCGTCAGGATCTATTTTTGACTTCATTATTTATGCAGTTCCTTCTGCTTGCTTTTTTGTGTCTAGACGTAAAAAGGAAAGAAGATTGAAATTCCCTACATAGCTTCTGAAATCACTTATTCCGTAAAAGTTGATTTTACTATTGAAACCATGTGACTTATAACCTTTTGTACTTCAGAGCAGGGATTATTTCTTCTTTTGTTTAAACATCAGTGGGCCTCATGTACCACTTATGTATCTCGCGAACAGCCCACCGACGTGTGATTAGGGAATATTTGGAAAAATATTGAAAAAATATTTGGAAAACAGTACAATTGCAATCAAGCACATTTTTGATTGGGTTATGGCATTTACGAACCAATTATAGATTTAACGGAAAAAAAATAATAATACCTTAGGTTTTAAAGAATCAAAGTATTGTGAAAATGAATTTAATCGAAATCCCGAAAAACTGATTAAAAATTATGAAAAAAAACTGTTACAATTAAAGTTATTTTTACAAAACTTTCGATTTAATTTTGGTAGTACTTAAAATTAGTACATTAATTTTGATTTTTAGTGGTAATTTAATGTTCTTGGTAGAAACTAAATCATTGAACGATAGATTCATATTATTATAATTTAAAACATGATGAACTAATATCTCATATGAACCTGACAGTTAGAAAAGCGACTTTTTCCCTCTCATATTACTTATTAAGGGACATTTCTTAAATGCTATACACAAATAAAGGACAGTTACACCCAAAAGTCCTCCCGAAAAGTATTAATATCCTTTCTTCTTCAACAAAAGTTAAACTTGGCCCATGAAAACAACCGTTTTTTCGAATCTCTTAAACCTGCAACTATATGAACCTATCTGACGTTGCTCTTGAATAAGATACGTCACAACTTTACATATAAATATTTGAAATTTTAAGAAAATATTGGATTTTAGTTCAATATGATTTTTTTTGTTTTAAAGTAATGGCATTTATTATAAACTTATCGAAAAATTTATTTTAATTCAAGTATTTAATTGAAAACTTATTTCTCTCTGCTTCAGATTTATGGCAACGAATGACGTGAAATTAAAAATGTGTGCATTTATTTTTCAATACACGCATAATTAACGAATGAAGTCTTCTTTAGAAAACGGGTGAGAATTTGGAATTCATGCTGACATAAATTTCAAAACTTTCTACTTTTTGTAAAGTTCCCCTGGCGCCGTTCTTTGTGAAGTGGAAGAAACTTTTTATCGATTACTGCAGAAACCATAACTCAGAAGTTTTCCGCATCCTTTCAAGTGGAAGAGCGTATTCAGAAATTTGAAAACGCGGTCATTCAGATTTTTGGAAACATCAATACTCTCTTGGAATGTGGTTAAGTTGGAGACAACCTTCATAAGCAAGAAGCAAAAGAGTCTTCCAACTCAATCAAACTCAAACTCTTTGATGGAACTGTATTGCTTGGAAAGGTTCATTGCATGGGAGTCAATTTAAGTTTCAGCAATTTGCTTTATTTTAAATTAAAATACATTTGAAAGGTATTATAGTGTTATATGGAACAGACAGCTGAATTTTTCCAGACACACAATTGGTAGAAGTGTTAATGAATTGGATTCATCGAAACCAATCAATGTCTGTCGATAGGAGGGCATAATTCTGTTTAATTTGAAGTAGTTTCCATTATTGAAGAAGTTTGTTGGTTTAACACGTTCGAGTATATAACCAGACACTTTTCAAGAGAAACTTTCGATGTGCATGGCACTTTCGCAAGTAATTTAAATTGATGTCTCACTTTTGGAATTGAATAATAAATTCCGGACCTGTGTAATCATGCGTTTGTGCGCCTTTCAATTTAATGGAATAGATTAAAAAGAAATCATATTTAGATTATGAAAACAAAGACATTACATTATGGGTTCACTATTACATAATGAGCATTAGGGCGGAGGTTCAATCCCCTGGCGGATTTGTTGTAGACACTGTTTCAAAAAACGAGGATGACGCTTGGGATGTTCAGCATCTTGCCTCATTAGCTGGATTACCGGGCGGGATTTTCGGTGTTTTCTCCCATACGATATCCAAATGTGAGATAATTCCCCTAAAAGTCTTCCTGGAAGGCATAACCCTCCTTTTCAATGTCACGGAGCCAAATCACACTTCTACCTGTGGGTGCTCCATCACAACAGAAACTGCTCCCCCTTTCACTCCTTTCATGAGACCACACGGATTCTTGGACTTGGTCTAGATGTTGCTGTCTACCGAGTGGGATAAGAAACAACACTGTTACATAATGTTGTGCAGATTATAATAACAGTTAAAACACTAAATGTTTATTTCTTAATTTATTTATTTTGTTATTTTGAAAATAGTAAGAAATTAATTAAATTGCAGTGAGAGGTTGGAATTGGCTCAGGAGATAATTTTTATACAGTGGAAAAAGCTATTAAATTTGATATACTTTGAAATATTTGTTGTTTTCAAACCTTAGGTATGTTGCCCTAAGATAAGTTACTATTAGACAGGTAGATATGTAAAAGATTCAACTTTAGACAAGATGCATCGCAGGAATCCGCTACACCTACATTTTGTTGCATTATTTTTTAATGTTGCATTTTTTTACTACAAAATTTATCCCTAATACATTCACGGAAGCTTTGATTTCAGGTCATACTTCAAACCAAGTTCCCTTGACTAGAAAAACCCAACGATTCATTGAAAATTATAAAAAACCAACTATATTGTCTGTCAAATATTTTTTCAATCACCGAGTAGTTTTCTTTTTCAATTCCTTCTAGTAGCTCACAATCTCCCTATATATATCTTGTTCAAATTTTCAATCGTTAATAAAATACTTGTTATTCCTGCACTCAAGTTCAAATACATTTTTTGAACTTGTAGTGGATGACATTTGATGTTAATACAGTTTTTTCAAATATTAATTCAGTAATTAAATTTTAATTTATTAATTTCAGTTTTTTTTAGATTTAAATTGCATATATCTACCAATAGATGGCTCAAGAAAAACTTTAAAAAATGAATGAAAATTATTTATAAAGGACTTTCTGCAATATAGTGAATTTTTTTTATATTACTTGTTTAAAATTCAATTCAATTATATAATTGCCCAATAAAAATAAAGACTTATTTAAAACCAATCCGTCAAGATATCCGGTAATATAGCGATCATCATTATAACCTCAGTAGCAAAGTTGTTAGAATATATTTAATTAAATTATTTCAGAATACTCTATCAATTCCCTAATTTTGTATTTAGTTTCTTTTAAAATTTCAGTTCTATTAATTTAAAACTATCTTTCTTAAGAATTCATCAATTGCAATTATTTAATAATTGTTAAAAATTAGCTACCAATGATATATTTTATTTAACTCAAAATTCTATGAAACTTATGTAATTAATAATATCAATAGCGACTAAATTTTCGATTTTACTTGTATAATATGATTTATTTATCTTTTAGTTAATTAGCATTTTTCTATTAATTGGTGCTATAGAAGATTTGAAATTCCATCTTTTCAGAAAATTCCATACAAAAGAACTATTTGAAATTACGATTATTGAATTTCATTAAAAATAATAATTAAGTTGTACTTTTGATAACAAAATTAAAGCTTAATTTCTCTAATTAGCTTTTATTTTCTCTTTTCAAATAAATCATTTATGTGTTGATAAATTTTATTTAATTATTTAATAAATGGTTTTATTTACAATTCTTGTCGTGTCAAAGAGCTTTTAATTACTTCTATATATTATGGAATGTATCATAAGAGTGTTCATCGTAAATTCATTGAATTTTAGCATGTAAACAGCCACACTAATCCAGATTTTTCGCAATAATTGTTTAACATCTTTACGCTTAATTTTTAAGAATTAGAGAAATATATTTTATCTCAATTTGGTTTTGATACAGTAATATTGCTTAAATAGTGATTATATCATTTTATAGTCTATCGTGCGTTTTAAATTAATTAATGTTATTCAAATGTAAATTGTTATTGTAGTATAATTTAAATGAATGTGTTTTAAAAATTAAGGAGAACACCTGAGTTTAGAGGTCCCTTGAGTTATTTTTGAAAGAAACATCAAAATCAAGAAGAATATATCAAAAAGAATTTTATTACATTTAAAATCAGAAATATGATTAATAACCTTCTGTTTTTTTTTTTCCCGGTATCTACTACTCTAGATAAAAATGTGTAAATCACAAAAAGAAAATAAATAATAATCCAAAATTAAATAAGAATTAGCTTAAGTTTATAAATTTTTGTTAATCTTAAACAATTTATTTTTAAAAAACTATATAATTTGCAAAACAGTAATAAAATTCATTTTAAAGCTTTATTCATTTAAATTTAAGCAAAAAGTTTTGTTTATTTATTTTTCAATACAACTATCGTCATTATTATAGAGTGTGTAGAAAAATTATTAGCTGGTATTAATTCCTTCACCAGAATATATAATTAGCGCAACAGAGTTTTTTAATAAGAACAATAAACAGAAGCATAATTTTACAAACGCAAACAAAATTAAAACAGAACTAGTTCCGTGTTCCTCAAACTAGTTCCTAGTTCCGCAAACAAAATTATCTTATTAGTTTCGTGGTGATAGTTTTCGTATCTGTTTAAACCTTGTGATTACAGACAAACAGTACTTCAATTCACGTTGAAATTTAAGAAGCAGTTCAGAAATGTATGTCATTGACCCAAAACGTATTGTAATTCTGAAAGGTTTTTTTTTTTTCAAGAATTAGATTTGCAGTATGAAAGGAAAATGTTTCTTTCACTATACTGTTAATCTTTGAATCTTCGTAAATATCTACAATTCGACTTACAACTGAAAAAAATCCAAATTTGGGCAATGAATAAAATAATGCATTATATAACTTCGAAACTGTCTCGGTAAATCAAAAACCTAAGGCAACCCAATGTTGTCGGTCGCATCATAATTGAAAATAACTTAATCATTCAGAATTACTTTTACTGTGAGGATGCCAAATCTATTACTTCACTGTCAATTATTAAAACTTCTCAGATGTCTAAAATTCGGCTTACAATAGGAAAATATCTCAATGTGTGCCATGAATGAAATAATTCAATATCTAACTTAAAGAAACAATGGTAAATAAAATTGTATTTTTAATACCTTGGCGAATCGAGAATGAAGGCAAAGCCAATCTTGTCCACGACATAACTGAAAATGACTTTTCCTTGATGACACCCCCCAAACTCGATACGGTTCGATCTAAAGGTCATCCTCCTAGATTTTGTGTCCGTGCCCTTGCTACGATCATTGACGAAAGGTCTCTGCGTTCCGTGTGCAGGGTCACGTCTCAATACCTCCCGTGCTGACGTGCCCAGTCCGTTATTGTTTTCGTCTTCGTGGACTGTGAGCAGAATGCCAACTTCTCTCCTCCTATCTCCGCTTGCCCATATGACCAGCAGAGATTTTTTTTTTCTTTCATATTTTTCTTTCTTCAGGTCCTTTCCGAATTTCGATTACCTCATTGCAGACTCGGTACCTTCTCAGTTTTTGCCATCCCGCCACGTGATAGCAGCAAACGATTCCACCGATGATAAATTTTGGGATTATTTCCAATCCCCTGCATTCCGGGAGAAATATTTGTGGTTATACTTTGGTGTGGGATTTTTATGTAAAAAGTTTGACCACCCTTCTTTTTTTTTTACCCTATAATCTCAATATTTTCTGCAAAAGCGTGATTCTTTTCTTTCCCATCCGCGTTTCTTTTCTTTCTTATCTGTAAGATTTTAGGAAAATCTATATGCATGGTGTCTCCTTCCAATGTAAAATTTTAAAAGAGTCAGAATTTTTAATTCAATATAAATAATTAATTAAAAAATCTAGATTTTCATTTAGTTTAATATATTATTTTAGCATGAACATATTTTTTTTCAGTGTGAAACTTTCCCGCATTTGGGAATCGGATCATGGACCCTCGTAGCTTCATGGTCACTTTACAGTGGAGACACCAGTTCAGTAGGTCAACGTATCTGATGCTCCCGAACACACTTAGGGGCAGTATATGTAAAGAAAAGGGTTTTAACTTCTATCATAGTTCTCAAAACCTGTGGAGGAACTTTCCGGCGAAAAGATTTATAAGCCGACATAATAACTTTCATTTAATTTGCTTTTTGAAATACGAACTCAGCTTTCCTTCCCTTTTCAAAAGTTCAAAGTTGATTTTTTTTAAATATCAGTAGACATCGCGTTCTACTTATGTATGGCACGAAAAGGAAGCCATTGCCTTCTGAGATTACTTTTAGAAGTAACAGTCCCGCATTCGCGTGTCGTATGGAACATCAAGTCGAGCTATCTTATCAGCAGTCAGACTATCGATGCTTGATTAGCTATATGCTCTTTGTCATAAATCGTCATCGATTCTTGTAATTTCTGAAAACAGTGGTTGCAACAAAAGCAGTCATCGGTTTGAATCTGCTAGCTGTGAACTTTACCCCTGGGCAACGAGTCGGGCCAAACCCAATGCGCTGGCCACCAGTCCACTCCAGACCCATTTGAGCCTATTTAAGATAGGGTAAATAAAATGTAATTATTTTTAAAAATAAATGCCAAAAATAAAAGGTACAAAACGTAAATTGTAATAAGCTTCATTTTAGTGATATGCAATAAAATAGTAACTATATAATTAATAATGCCTCTGTAAAATACATGAGAATAAATTTTATATATTATATATATTACAAGAATGGATGCGAATTTTTAAGAGAATTCTTATTTGTTTGCATTTTATGAATTAAATAACATTAAAATCTAAACAAATTTTTTTTTACATAAATTTCATTTTTGATTACGGCTTTTTTTAAGTTTTAAGGTAATCTTTCATGGTAAAAAAATTCTGTCACTATCACTTTTTTTAATAAAAGAAGTTTATTGTGTCATTTTAATAAGTTGAATCACGTTTTTTATATTTAATAGCAAATGTTTTATGAGCAAACACAAATTTCAAAAGAATCCCGTGATATTGTAGTTAATTGACCATTCTTAACCCTTTATTTTAATTTTATTGTTGTAAATTCTATGCAAATATAATTATATATTATTATTTTTGCATGTATGATTATTAAATAATATATTTCCATTAAAATTAATGACTTAACTCCATCAGGGTGTTATTTGAATAAAATTAACTCGGAAATATAAACTTGAAATATTTTTCTGAAAACCGAACAGTGAAAAAAGGTTATAGGACTTCAAAAACCATCATTAAATTTCTACTGTTGTCATAATTGCGTGCACATTGAGACGTGTTATGCACATGTATAACTAAACCTGATGATGGGACTGCTCAGTAAATGGGTGTTACCTTTAAAAAAAGAATATATGGACATTTTCACAAGCAAAGAAGGGGGATGACTGATTGACGAAGTGGGAAAGCTGTCAAAGTGAATAATAATTTGGAATGTTGTCACGATGGCCGCAAGTATTTGAAGCCTTTCGCTTAAAAAATAATTTATTTGGTTTAAAATAGTGTTATCTCGAATATATAACATGTTATGCGACAGTAATTTTTGCTCATGTAGACATTTTAGCCATGAGAGACAAATATACCAAGTTACCTGTGTAAGCAAATATTTCAATAATGGAAAATAGGTTGAAAATTAGAAATGTTAAAAAAGATTTATTATAAAACTAATGAGCTTTCGCATAAAATTTTTGACATATTGTATTACATATTACATTGTGGACATATAAAATTTTGGAGATAAATGTTATAAAGTAAAATAATATATATATTTTTTCCAGTTTAAAAATAGTATATGAATGATAAAAATATCATTATTAACTTGACTCCAGTCTCTTTTGTTTTCAATAATAATGATAAATGTTACAGCATAGTAAAATTGTAATTTTTGTTCAAATAAAGAAATAGATTATCTAATCTCTGCCAGTTATATACTGTGCTATAGTGGCAGAAGAAACAATTAATTTTAATTAATTTTCTCTGAATTAAAAATACATAAGTTACAGTTACATATATTATACCAATAAATACATAAGTTTTTTATGCAATATAAAAATAAAACTGTTCTTAGTTAAAGGATAAAGCAAGATTACGTAGAGTTTATTTTTTTGAACCATGTTACATTAATCTGAGAAAAACTTTTATTTAAGCAAACTTTCTTCAAACTTTAAACATTATTTGTCACATTTTTAAGAAATAAAATTTAAATGGGAAAACTTAAAACATTCAATATGCAATTTTTAAAAGTTTTACAATTTCTTTATTTGCGAGAGAATGACTTGTTAGAATCTGAAGAAATTAAAACCTTCGACATTTATTTGATACATTGTTATCTTTCTACTGTAACGTAACTATCTTTCTACAATAACGATATAAATCTATAACAGCACTGAAGCAGAAATCAATTTTCTAATTAAATCAGCAGAGTAGAAAATATGTCGTACTTATTTCCAGAAACAAGTACTAAGAATAAATGGTTTTCTTCTTAATATAAGATCTGGTAGAAAGATCAACATACCAAATTTGACACACCAGTATGCTGAAAGCTATCTTTCAATGTGAATTTTTAAACTGTATTTGTAATGTAAGAAATGCGATCCCACATTGAGAAGTTAAAAAATCTTTGCGCTGCTAGGCTTCTCAAGCGTAAATTAATTTGATTTACAACTCTCTCACAATTATTCTAAAAAGGCGTTTCAATCCATAAATATAACATTCTCTTGAACGTATTCCCTAACGATGAATATTCCGTCATATTTATATTCAGTTTGATGGCAAACTTAATCACTCGCGACTGTTGTTTGAAATTTTTGCTTGTAGCAAAGCCTAGGCATGCATATTTTAACGCTCCAAAGTGTTTTACAGCTAGGGAATATTACGCTCAAGGCATTGATCAATATATGCTGTTTCTGTCGAACTAGTTGCTCGTTATACTTGTAATGGAGTTCACAGCGTATACTGCAGATACAGTGTTGCCCCTAACGACGTTAATTTTAAATAATTGTGCATTAATCACCTCAAAAACATCCCTCACTAATAAACAGGATGTTTTTTCTCGTCCTTATTTCTAATTAGTTAACAGCATCCCAACCGCAGCTCAACGCTTAAAGTTATTGCCTTTGTTGAGAAGCGCTGGTAAAAGAGTTTGAGATAAAAAAAATCCTTAAGTAGATGTTTGTTTAACTTTTCTTTTTGCATCTATCAAAAAAATGAGGATCGAAGTTTTGGAAGAAGTAATCGGGTGGAAGTAAACGGAAGAATTACTTTTTTTTTTTAAGTGTATGTGTGGAAGAGATAAATTTTGACTCAAACACTTTTTAATTGTAAAGTATGGGTTTTGTTTTCAATGATTCACATTGAACATTTTTAACGTAAGGGTTTTAAGAAAGGATTTCATAAAAAAAAACATATCTTTTTGTTTGACAATGAGTAAAGTATATGTTCATGGTATATTTAATAAAGTTCTAATTAACATACATTTATTTACAATATGTAACACATCTTTATAATTGTTCTAGTATTTTTAATTGAAATTTCTTCTGAGGTAGTATTTATGAACTTGATAAACTTAAAAAATTTCCAATATTTTCGTTTCTTTTTTTAGAATTTACTAAATATAATTTATTTTTAAAATGTGACTATTATTTTCGCTTCGCACTTTGGCACTTTTTTTACCCTTAACACTACACAATTTTGCAACATTAATCGAAATAAACATAATTTTAAGTTAAATTAATTTTTTTTTCGATTATGTCTTGTACCCGACCGAATATCGAGCTAAACGTTTAAAATAATTCCTAGTCTTAGTAAGTCTTCTGTGAAAATTTAAATGTAATTTACCCCATAAATGTATCTGCAGAACTATAACTCAAATTATGCATTTCAAATAAAAAAAAATAAAAAAATATTTATTATAATTAAAATTTCATACTTGTTTTGCATGTAAGATTTTACTTTGAGTGCATTAATAATTCATTTGTTAATTTATTACCATATTTGGAGTCTACTTAAGAAAAACTTACTTATTATGTTTTTTTTTTCTGAACTAAACTAAGTTAATAATATTTATCTGGTAAAAATTATATGACCGTAGATAATTTTATTAAATTTAAAGTATGAAAACAGGATTGTATTAATAATCTATAAAAAGGATTGCTTTCTTTTTATGTAATTTTTTTTTTAAAAACTAAAAAAAAAAACAATTTAAAATATGACAACAAAAATAGAGAAAATCTAGAAAATTAAATGCATGTAAAATCATTAAATACAGAAGTGAGTTAATAATCAATAAAAATTTCTATTTAAAAAAGACATCATGCATTTAATCATATTAGTAACACTGTATACCAAACATTTCTTGAAATGAGATTACAATAATCCTGGATAAGCATATAGCCCGTGAAGATTCTTTGCTCGGGGAAACAATGTATTTCTCAGGACTTCCCTTTTTGTTTCAGAAAAGACATTCGTTCTCTGGATACTTTTAATGAATAAAACTTAGTTAAAACACATTTCGCCCTAGAAGTGGACACCAGCTGGACAGGACTTGAGCTGGACTGAAGTATTAAATGCTAAAGGCAAGAAGACGAAAAGAAGTAAGCCTTTGGTGGTTTGGGATTGTGGGCAATCTTCTGCCCTCAATGTCTCTACAGGGCCCAATAGAACTCGAATCCCCAGGGTCAATTCCTTGGCGTATGCCTCATCAACGCTGCCTCACTTTTCTCTCACCGTAACTAGGGTAGAAGGAATCCGTTTTGGAGCCCTCTCACCAATCTCTTTAGACCTTCCAGTTATACCAATTCCAATTGCTGTTTTCTTCTTCGACTTGTGCTTAATATGCCAGCTTGTCGCCACAGACAACATATTCTCCACTTATAATATCACTAAAAGACTTTGCACAAAGTTCTCTGCAATCCAGAAATTGTAAAGAACTTGGCTTACAATTCATGTGTTCTGCAGTTTTGTATGCTACATTTGTGGTCTTCTACATTTCTAGTGGTTCTTAAATTTTCATTTGCTTTATAAAACAAACTTCCAGGTTTTCTTTTATATATGAGGAAGGAATTGAAAAATATTTGTTGACTAGTTTTGACAATTATGTATAGATTTAGGATATCCTAATAATGGAGACCTTTTTGCACTTACGGGCAGCAAAAAATATAATTAAAGATTTTAACTGATTTATGATATAAATTTAA
Organism: Caerostris darwini; assembly: GCA_021605075.1. Taxonomy (NCBI): domain Eukaryota; kingdom Metazoa; phylum Arthropoda; class Arachnida; order Araneae; family Araneidae; genus Caerostris; species Caerostris darwini. Next base: position 1,497,387 of record BPLQ01007927.1, on the reverse strand, counting down.
ATATTTAAATGTATTTGAAAGATGCATGATTTTTTTTTTTTTTTTTTTTTTGGACAGGAGAGATTTTTTTCCCCTCATCGTTATACTATGGCTAACTCATCACGTTAAATCTAATATCTTGGTGTGTTCAGTTAAATAAATGATTGCACAGTGAGAAATAAGATTTCAAATTTAGCGTTAGAATCCTTCTAAATTCATGTAAAAGCACTCTAATATATTTTTTAATAAATACTTTATAGATGGTTTATAATTTCCAAAATTTTAAATAATTTCAAATCAAATGTAGAACTATTTTTTTTATTTAATTCTTCTTTAATTCTGTATAATGGAACACAATTATAATATATTCGTTTAACTCGCTTAATAATTCATATTCTAAATATAATTAATATGATTCAATTTTGATATTTTCTTTTATTATAAGCACTTACTATCATATGTATTTTTAAATTCCTACATATCTTAAAGTGTGTATCAAATAATGCTAATTAAGCGTGTACATTTATAATTCATGCAGTTAAGTAAATAATCTGTTATTCAGCAAAGTTCCTTTCTAAATACTACTCGAAACTTTCTTAATATTATTTTAATAATAAAATTCTCCACTTTAGAAATTTAAATCCCTTGTTGACTAGAAAACTGCGTCATTATTGTAGAATTATTATCAGGAAATAAGCATTTTATAGGAACAGAAGGGACATTTTCAAACTAGTAATTGATTAGGTTATGATAAGACAGAAAAGAAATTCACATTAATGTCCAGACAGGTGGAATTATCAGTAAAATCATTAATTATGAATGTCCTTTTCGCGTTTCGGGTCAAGTTCCATTGATTGTCAGAACTTATTATGTTTGAATAAATCGAATGAATAGTGCTGTATTTGGTTTGAAATTATTTAAAAGCATAAAACTGAAAATCTTAACGATTTTGAAAGTTTGGAACATTACTTGTGTGCTAACTATTCATATTTGAACATATTCAGAATCTACAACGAATTATTATATAGTCCAATAAATAGTGCTTCTTCAGAACTTATTTTACTTGAATAAATAGCATCTCATTTGAATTGAAATTATTTAAAAGTATATAACTGAAAATCTTAATAATTTATAAAAGTGCGAATTGTACTTTTATGGTATAACCACAATTCTGTTAGTTACTTAGTTTTCTAAAGTGAAGCCGTTCATATTCTTCTTTGTCTTCTTCTATCAATATTAACTTTTTTAAGGAAAATATTTCTTCGTGGGTAAAAAGGAGAAAATGTGAAGCTCCTGAATTTTTTATTGCTTCCTCTTCAAACTCTATTTTAAAAAGCAGAAGAGGTGTCTGCTTCACTTTTCTCTCAATGGTAGTAGTATTGCATTGGATCCTTATTGACCGATTGTAAACGTGGCAGTCTTGGACGTTGGGGAAGTCTTGGAAATCGGATTCACTCTGGTCAGTAGCCAGATGGACGTAGCCGATAGGATTTATCCTGGCTTCGTATTCAATTTTGGGTATAAAGGCCTATTTTATGTTGCAAAAGATTTCCTTTCCGTTTAGGCTTACTGTGTTTTCAGCGAATTTTTCATGCCGTGAAATAAAATTCCGAATTTTTACCATATGTACGATTAGAATACGAAAATAATAGGACTTTTAGCTGAAAGTACTTCGAAAATGTAGTTTGGCTATTTATTTACTTATATGTTTTAGGCAAAAAAATATGTAATTTTTAAATTTTTAGCAGTATGAAACATTATTTTATTCAATTAATACATAATTTTGACGATATACGTTATGCAAAAGTTTATTAAAATAATAGCATATTTATTAATTTGACAATTGCAAATTAAAATTAAAATATTTTTAATAGAATAAAATAAAATTAAATTATTCTATGTGTACTATATTTATGTTATTTTCAGTGAATATATCTAATATTTATGTAACATTTTGAAAGAACTGTTGACTTTAAAATGGCAAGCTAAAATGAATATTGATTTCGTCTTCATCGTGAGTCACAGAAGAATTTGCCTATATTACATGTTTTTAAATGTAAAGACATAAAAGTACCAAATGCGGCAAAAGTTTAAAAAATCCTTTTATTTGATATTTTTAGTTATATTTTAATATTAATTATAATATTCAAATTAATCTACTAAGAGTGTAAGAACAGGATATCTACTATTTTTAAGAGAAAATTTCCATAAAACATAAAATTTTTCTGCTATTTGTATTAAGAAACTCTAAAATTTTACAATTCATAAAATTATTCTAAATATAAATTTTTATGAAAGTTATTTGAATTGGAGATTGCATAACAAAGATAAAAATCATAGCTAAACTCAAATATTACATATGATATGGGAGTAATATATGTGCGTCACATGAAAATTGCGTTTTTGACATCGTAGCTATTCTTATTTTGCATTTTAAATTTATAAATATAAATAAGCGAAATAAATCAACAGTAAATTGTCAAATATAAAAGTTTTACTTAATTTTTTAAATCTGTGATGTTCCCAAAACTTGAAAAGTAGGAGAATATTAATTAATTATTATTTTTTTTTTTTTTTTACTCACAATGCGTGCACAAGTAAAATTGCTGCAGCATTATACAAAAAAAGTATAAATAAATCAATATTAAAAATAAAATCAATTTTATTAATTATTTGTGTATTTTATTTTTCAGCTAAACTCAGTTATTTGCACGTGGTAGATAAATAGTACATTTATGCAACACGAAATTGCGCTTTTCAGAATCGTAGGTATTCTTATCTTGCATTTTAAATTTATAAACATAGCTTAGCAATAGAGCAATAGCAATAGCAATAATATTGCAAAGTTTCAAATAAAGAGTTTTTTGATAGAAAGAAAGAGTAAAGAAATAAAGAGTTTTATGATAATATACGAATAGAAATAGTATTACTGTCACATTATAAGAAAAAAAATTGTTTGTTATAAATTAAACACGAAATCAATTTTTAAATCTATTTATGCATTTAATTTTTCATCACAATCTAGTAAATAATATGGCTAATTCCTTTTATATCACTTTAGTCCTTATTTATGGAAACATATTAAAGCATATTCGATTTATGTATGAATTTCGGGAATATATTTAAATGTAAATATTACATTTTCTGAATGTTTGTGTTGGTTTTCTTTAATAGATTAATCAATTAGTTCTTAGGCAACGTAAATGTGAATGTTAAGCAAAATTCCGCTTTAAATGCATCTTTGGCAAGTTAAATTATTCACACTTATAACGTCGTCTCAGATTCCGTGTTTGGGATCGAAACGGCTTCTGGGTAATTAATTAAATTGTCCAAGTGTGGAATGCTATTGAATGTATTGCAGTTCGAGTTTACATAATGACGTATGCTTAAGTTACCAGCGGTGCTAATTGCCTGGAATAGTGGTGCTCGAATGCAAGTTCCCTTCGTCTGCGAAATTCACTGAATTGTCACACTGAGAGCCAGATGAGGATTACTCAGTGGACAGCTAAAATAAATCACACTTCCTGTAGTAATTGGCCGAAACTTCATCCTATACCTTACATCTCTTGTTGTGGTACATATGAACAAAAATGTTCAATAATATATACATAAGTGTGCATAATTTAAAACTGCAACACTTAGAAGTTCAATTTTCTTCTATTAATTTATTACGTTCAAAAAACTCTTATCCAAACAAATACATTTCTTACATCTCTACATCTTACATCTCTTGTTGTGGTACATATCAACAAAAATGTTCAATAATATATATATATATAAGTGTACATAATTTAAAACTGCAACACTTAGAAGTTCTATTTTCTTCTATTAATTTATTACTTTCCAAAAACTCTTATCCAAAAAAATATATCTCTTACATCTCACATCTTTTGTTGTGGTAAATATCAACAAAAATGTTCAATAATATATATATAAGTGTGCATAATTTAAAACTGCAACACTTAGAAGTTCTATTTTCTTCTATTAATTTATTACGTTCCAAAAACTCTTATCCAAAAAAATACATCTCTTACATCTCTACATATATTATCTCTTGTTGTGGTACATATCAACAAAAATGTTCAATAATATATATATAAGTGTGCATAATTTAAAACTGCAGCACTTAGAAGTTCAATTTTCTTCTATTAATTTATTACGTTCCAAAAATTCTTATCCAAAAAAATACATAATTTTTATTGACTTTTTATTAATTAAATAAAAACTTTATTTTTTATTGCCATCAGTTCTTCATACCACCGAATAGTTCCAGTTTAAAAGCTGGCATTTATTTTTAATTAATTTCATGTAAAAAACTGAGTTAAAAAATGTACGGTATTAGTTTCCATTTAATTTACAGCATCGGTTTTTTATTTTCAAACAAACACCATCATATTCTTAAAAAAATGCAAACAGATTAAAGGCGAAAAAAATTGTGAATACCTGGATAAGAATAATTGCTTTATTTAGAAATTTTATATTATTTAAGAAGAGTAATTTGAAATCTCAAATCATTAATTCTGGTCAGATATTTTATCTTAATAAAAATCATGGTAATCATCAAAAGCAAGTAAAATAGTGGTAATATCTGAGAAAGAGGAGAAAATTTGAAAGTTGTATAAATTAGCTTCCTTTATGTTATAAAAAAGACAAAACAGATTTCAATCTGCAAACAAAAAAAAAATAATTAGGCCACATAAAAATTATTTTTCTTTATGAAGCGGTCTTTTTACTGGAATACATGGATATGTAATATAAAATAGAAAAGATCTTAGACATTTTATTTCATTATTTTTCATACTAACAATGTTACATGATAAATTAATTATAATTTATTTGGTCAAGTTTAGGTATAAAATTTTCACGTATAATTCTCTGCAATTTATTATTTGAGCTTTTATTGATTAGTAATCTGATAAAAAAAATCTATTACTATCTATACCATAGATAAAGTTTTTTTTACAGAGAATACTTCAAATGGTTTCCAATGAAAATAGTTTAAAGATGTAGATACTTTTATTCACGCATTTTTTTTTAATGTATTTTATGAGTTTTTGTAAAAACTGTTTCATTTTTTTAAACAAAACCAATCAAATAAATTATGTAATTTTAATTGAAACTGGATAACTCCAAGTCACTAATTCCAGCATTCACACATTATGATATTTAATTTAGTTATGTTACTCTCTCTAAAGGTGGTCGGAAATATTTGACTCTTTTTCTATCAACAGGTATGTAGTTTTGAGACCCAAATTCTTACACTGTCTCTTACAGAGCAAAATACTGTCCCTTATGACCACTTACTTTAAATGCGTTGTTTGGAAATAGGTCGAACTTCCCCGTGTTCATGCATTTAAATGAATCAGTAAGCAAAACGATGTTGATCTGAAGCATCCTGACTCCTTGGAGTCTAAGTTATTTTTATATCCTTAGAGGCATTTGAATATAAATAAGGTGGTAACTGTTGAAGACGCTGTTGTAAGAAATGAAAAAAGAAAGAGAATGTTTCTGGGCAATATCATCAACTTCTTAGAATGGTTATTTTTGTGCAGCAATCTTTCCACTTTCTCCCTCAGTATTCTTTTTTTCCCTTTTTAGCATAAAATACCTCAAAGTCATTTCGTTGCGGCTAGTGTTAGGAACATTTATACTGATCCGAAAAATTTATTTTCGGGCATTTTGGGATTCGTAATCGTGAATTGCAGTTTGCGTTCTATTTTTTCTGATGGTAGGTTATTTTTGTGAGATGTAATTTTATCACAGTGTACTTTTCGAAATGCTATTTCCTGCAAAATGAAAATATAAGAAAAAAAATTATAACTGACTGGAAGCTATCCTGTATCAAATAAGGTTTATATTGAGAACGCTAAACATATTTTTTTATCAATTTAACGTACTAGACTAAAAACAGAATGAAATTTAGTAATTAATGAAAAACAGTAGTACGAAAATGAGGACAAAGCAGAGTTTAGAAGTAATATTTCTCAAATATGTCTGTAATAAATACATTTCATTGTTTTGGAAAACAGAAATAACAGCTTGAACCTATCGTTACATTATTTTAGAGAATTTAAATATATTTGATAGTTAATTTTAGCAATCGGCATTTATTTAGAATTTATAAAGCAATACTTTTTTTTTAAATTGACATTACTTATGTCTTTCGGATATTTGGATTGAATATATATATGAAAATGACTATCTTTAATTAAATTTTTTTGAATAGAAAGTGTACCAGCAAATTGTAAATTTCCTTTCACAAATTTTACAAAAAGGGCCCCAAAAATATTGACTGAAAGACGATGAAAATAGTTTGATATGAATCAACTAATCGATAGACTAATCGACTTAAAAAAAATACTTAAACAATAAAAAATAAAACTTAACCTCCAGGAAATATAGTGTTAAAAGAATTTCGCTGTTTGAGCTAATACAAGTATACGGTGATATTTAAAAAGGAATATTCTCTGAAAAGCGCTTGAATAAATTGATGCAGTCGTTCTTCAATTAAGTGATACAACGGTGAAATTAATTATCAGAAACTAAAGTTTTATAAAATGATTATTTATTTTCAGAAATTTCAATCATTGATCTTACAAGGATCTGTTGTGTAAATATTCAATATAAAAAATGTCAAATCATAAACCTTTCCCCGTGATCTAACTCCAATATTTGCTTTTAATTTTTCTTATTCCTAAAAACATTTCCAAATAATATTTTCTTATTTTTCCTTTAAATATTCTACTCAGATAAATGTATTTCTTCCTAATCAAATGATTTGTTCTGCTCCAACAAATAATTATAAAACAGCTGATGTGCATTTAAACTTCTTAAAAGGAACGAAATTCGATTCGAATAAATATTTTCAATAAATATTCCTAATCAACACAAACAGTATTAAAATACTTGAAACTTTTCATCAGAGCTTTGAAAGTCCTTGTGATTTTTAAGTGGTTGATTTCATTTATTTACGAATTCTCTTTTGGCAAACTTAGGAACCAGAACAAATACGACACATAGTATTTAATTTACAAGGTAAATGTTTAGTGTCTTTCCTTCTTGTAGTTTTCTAATAAGAGAATAATTGTTTCGTGCATTGCGTGAACCATTTTGGCAATTAGTGGGAAGTTCATTTAAAAATAATTGAAGGTAGTTTAAAGGTATCTAAATAATAAATTTTCTACAAATATTTGTTTTATGCGGTTTAATGAGTTTAAGATGTAAACATTAAGATTAGATGCAGTCATTTTATTTAATTAGGTTTCCTATTTTATTTAAATGAAATTTATTATATTTAACATTTTATGTTGCTTTTTATTACGGAATGATGTGTTATTAATATTATTTTAGATATTCAACTTCTATTAATTTCTTCTCTAATAAAAAATTAGTTGTCAACATTTCGTCACAGTTGCAAAGGATGATTATTGCTGAAATAAAAAATAAAATATTTAAATTAATTTGCAAAAATTGATTGTTTTATATCTATATATTAATAGTTATAAGCTTAATAACTATACTTTCTATAAACTAAACTGATTTAGACCCTCCATCTGTTATATTTCGTATGCAGAATTTAATTCTAGTTATGAAGAAACAGCCATCACACTAACAAACACTTAGAAGCGAATGTTTCATGTAAAGAGCTAAAATGAACGTCTACTTTTCACTTGAATTAATTAAAATTATATTTTATGCTGTTCTTTTATTATGAGTCATTCATGTTTAAACGAAAAAGTATCCTTTAATCTTCTTGAAAAACGACTACACTATTAATTAGTATAGTACGATGTATTTTCGACTTATTATAAATGAATATACTAATAATTTATTTGTCTCTTTAAGAAAGCTGATTTCAAATTCTGTAAATATTATTCAAAATGCATAATCTTGGGTCTCAAGAGATTATATTATTGTTAGACAAATACATATGAGTAAAAATATTTAGAAAAACTAAAATCTACAAATAAGTGATTGCCTAACACTTAAAGGCAATCTAGACTCGTAAATAAAATTAATAAGCCTGTACAAAGGAGAAAACAAGTTTTATGATTTTTCAATTTGCCACCGATCTCGAACGTAATCTTAAGTGCGACATCTCTTTTTAAAACTTTATTAAGTTATTCTTCTCAAACAGCGTAATTTAAGTACGGAAAACAATTATGGGAAATATTCCACCAGCGTCTCCAATACTTGGGGAAAAAAAGTTACCAACTCTTTCAATGTAAACGATTTTATTAAACATTCAATTCTTTCGTCTCCAAAATGGCGTTTAAACCTATTAAAACATAGCATCGATCCGAATTAAAAAGTACTGAATTGTGATTTTGTAATGATATTCGACATTTTTCCCATTTAAATGCTAATGCTCTCTCGCCTTCGAATTTTCTAAAGCTGGTGTTTTGGAATGTCAATAAAATAGTTTCGACTGTCAATTAAAAAACATTGCGTTTAAAACTTTCTTTAAAGAAATTTCGCTTGAAAAGCTCTTTAACTAGCTATTATTGTTTTATGCCTTCTCGGAACAAAAAGATTTATTTCTTAAAAAATCTGAAATGTTTCGTGATTGTTTTTGACTTTTTTTCCCACTTTTTAAACTGAAAGATTGCGGTGGTAAAAATCGTCCTTTTTCATTCGTCGTATCATAATGAGTGTGCATTGGAAAATTACTTTGGAAAGACTGATTTGAAATTTAATTTAACAATACTATTTATTACTAATCTTAGCATGACTTGTTTTTTGAAATATACTTTTGCTAATGTTACTCCCTCGAAATGGATGCACACACTTTCTCAGTTTTGGAAACGTTTTATGAAACTTTTGGGAATTTTTAAGTTAGTTTAAATTCGTTTTCCTTCCCTAGAAGATAATGCATTTACTCTGAAAGTAGATTTTTAACTTTCTTTGTTTTTGCAAAAGGACTAACGCTTTTTTCTTCTTGGATAAAAGCGTTTAATATCCGCATTTCACTGCTTAGAAATCACTCCCATTTTAATAGTCTTTGCTCGCACATTTGCTAAATTACTTTCAAGTTTTATACATAAACTGTTTTTTTGTTGTTGTTGTTAGCTTAAGTTATGTTAAATTTTATAAAAATCCGGTTAATGCGCAGATATTAATCCACTTTTTTTTAAATTTGTGAAATATAATTTCTTAAGTTTATGCATTTATTTAAATTCTTTAAATCTATTTAGCTGGTATCGGGAAGTGTAGATTAAATTATTTGATATAGATAAATAATTCATTGGAGTACCACATTTAAAACCTGCTTTAAATACATAAATGTAATAGAATTAAGTATATTATTTACTATTGGAGTAATATATTTTATAAATGTAATTTCATATATATAAGAAAAAGAATAGTTAGATATATAAACCCATTGTGATATTATTTTAATTTATAACAGTGCATTAATTAAGTAACTTCATCCATGTTTATAAATTAATATTAATTAACTTTTTAAAGAACTGTTGTTGCCGAAATAAGAAAAAAAAGTTTTAATGATTTTGAAATGAATAAACAACGATTGAATAGTGTTGTTACTATATGTTTTATTGTCATTAATCAGAATGATGATATAAAATATAGCAACACACGTACCTTAAATTAAAAGCAGAAACAGACATGATATTGCTGTTCGTTTCATGAATCGGCAGTAATAATTTTGTTTTTAAATTAAACAAAATTTTAAGTGCAAATTAAAGTTAGTGGCATATTGAATCGAATGTCAAATGTAAGATTTTACGACTATACATTTAAGAATAACAGCAAAGCATTAACTTTTTATTGAATCTTCTGTTATCAGATAGCATAATAACATGATAGAGGACATATAGATAACATGTTCCAATAATTATGAAGTCATATATTTTTCATTTTGAGATTAAAAAATTAAAGTTGATGGCATCTTTAGATAGAGTTGACTTCTTGTCAGCGCGACTAACTCATTCTAAAGTTTCAGTTTACAATGGTGTAAAATAATATGTAAAATAAATTATTTCATTATTTACTTTTTATAGATTTATTTATTATTTTTTGCAGATTTATGACTTAAAGCACTTTTGTAACCACGCTCACTATAGTTGACAAATAATACGAAATAGGGAGAATTAAAATGTCCTTTGTTGAAATTCTAATATAGGAAATATAACACGATATAATAAGATTGAAAAATCCAAATAAATTCTTTTATATTCTTTTTCCTGGTGTTGTTATTTTTGGATATCTTTTCTTCTTGTAGAGGGAATACAAGCGAGGATATACTTGGCATTTTTGTGAAAAGTAAGGGAAAGTTCCACGAAAAACTGTCCCATGTAATCATTTCATATGCAGTGTGCAAACATGAACTGAGTCCTAGAATTTTATTTCCCATTTTTTATTTATTTCTCCTTTCACTCATCCATCCTTTCAGAGCTCTGGACAACCAGTCTCCGCCTTTCAACTCTCCAAATCTACAATAAATGGAAGAATTTCCTGAATTTGTTGAAGGTCCAAGAACATATTTCTGTCTTTTGTTTTCTCATACAGATGTATATATATATTTATATGTATATATACGTGTATGTATGGAAAAATGTGATTTGCAAACAAATAAGTTCCAATGCTTCACTAAACACATTTTCTGAGCTTTTGCATAGGTCTAAGCTGCAAAATAGAGCGAAGTAAGTCTAAGAAGAGTTTTCTTTTTGTTGAATTCTCTGCTTTCCAAGTTTTTATCTTTCTTATTTTTCCTTTTTTCATTCTTTTCTTACTACTGGCGACAATAGGGGTGCTTGAAAAATCAAAACATCTCCTAGACGAATGTGGAATAGCAAACACGATTACACCTAGGTTAAAGCGCACGTAATTTCTTTTCTTGCTAAAAAAATGCTTCCTATTTTTAGATTGTATTTTTTTTATTTCTTTCCCCCGTGGAAGCTTCTGTATGGTTATTCGACATCGAAACGAAGTTTTTTATCGACTCAAAGAAAGATTTTGATGCATAATACGCAATCTCTATTCTTCATTTTTTAAAGGGAAAAAAACTTTTATACTTGCGTTGCTTGAGATTTCTGCCTTGCGTGTTTCGAGAACTTTTCCCTGTGCATTTTTAAAGCGAGGTAGAATTATATATATTCCCTTCTTTTCTTTCTCTTTTTTCCCATTCAGATATTTTTATGTGAGTTCCTGGTGTCTTGTCCACGACTTGCTGAGCCTTCGAATATTGTAAAATGTATTAAAGCAGAGTTTCTGTGCTTTCTTTTTTCAAAATTGTTTTCAATTCGTGTTCTCAGAGGAAATCATAAATTTGCATCACGCTTGGATTTTACATTTTCCGCCTACGTCTCATAATTCATTTGACGAAAAATTTAATTTTTGTTTTATTTGTTTGGAACTATGCTTATATTTCTTCACTTTTGGCTAAGATCGTTGATCCCTTTATAATGAGAATATTGCTTTGGTGGCTCAAATTTTGGGGCGAACAACACGTAGGGTTGTCTCTGGGGAGTTTGAATCATATCCCTTCAAGTTCAGATACTTATAGATTTAACAGTGTAAATTACTAAAAGGATCACAGAATTCCTGAGATATTTTGTTCTTTAATCATAACTAAGAATATAATCATACAGTAAAACTAAATTTTACGAATATTATACAAAATTAGAAAGGCATATAAGCTCGAATTGCAATATTTGATCCTCTATCATAATGCAACAAATTAAAACAAACAAATAAATCTTCATTTTAATTGTAAACATAGTTATTAATGATAAAGGTTTTATTATTGATACATTTCTTCAACGTTTGTATTACTAATTAAATTATATATTCTTCAAAAAGATAAAACCTTTTATAATTGCTCTTAGAAAATTGGTGATTGTATTTATAATTGCATTTTCCTTTTTATCAACACAAACCTTATACAATCTTGTTTACGTATAAACGTAACAATATAAGTATATAGATATAAATTAAACATACTGATGAAAGCTAATTTACATAGCATACAATTGTAATATACTAAAAAAGTTAGTAATACCTACTATCACAGAAGAGCGTTTTCATTTTATTGCCATAACAGATCGCCCAGATTTTCCTTCTAAATCAACCGCCTAAATCTTTTAAATTTGGTACAACTAAAATAATTGCAGGATCCAATTAATTTTATCACCCACATTCCTATTCGAACAAACAAGGCAATACGTAACACAGTACACTCTGATATTCCACGGAATTTCGCCTCCTTTCTGATCAGCGACACTTTCCAACTTCGGCAGTTCTTTTATAAACCAGCCATCGCTTATCAGACCTAAGATTGCTTGTAAATAAACTCTGACTGAACTTTGACTTGACACTTGGGCTGCCGAACGAATCCAGACTTTAATAGCAGCTTTGAAACTCATTCAGGAATCTGCTGTTTCGCGTGATTCTTATTATGAAGTCGGCGCATTGATGCGAAATAAAGTTTAATTATTCTTTGATGTTTGATTATCTCCGGATAAATCGCTGACGTGTTGTGATAAGGTAGTTGCTGAAGAAACTGTTGAGAAAATTCAGTTCCAACGTGACTCATCTGAAACTCAGTGTATGTGCTGATTTGGAGAGGTGTGCGTTGCAAATTGAGCTTCTAGTTGTTTGACTTGAGTTATTGTGTGCTCAGTTATTTTCTCTGTGTAAATGTTACGCTATTCACCCACAAGAAAAAGAAAGCTTGAAGTACCAGTGTTCATTGTTCCCTGTGTACCAAACACGTGGATATTTCCAAGAACCAAAGTATTTATTTATTTATTTATTTTTTTGAAAATATGTGATTATAAGAAATTCTCTGTACCGAAAATTCTTATTGAAAAATGTAATTTTCTATCGAATCGTACCATAGAATTTAATTTTATACTTTTGCGTTTATATATATTTATTATATATTAGAGCCAACGGCCGTACCATGATGAATATACCGGTTCTCGTTAGATCACCGAAGTCAAGCATCATTGGGCGCGGTCAGTACTTGGGAGGGTGACCACCTGGGAACACCGCGTGCCGTTGGCAAATTTGGGACCTGAATGGCCGAGTGTCTAGCGCTCTGGCGCTCGGTGCCACAGGTTTCGGGTTCGAATCCCGGCGGTGCCATGGATGTTTGTAGTGGTTCGGAATCCACTTTAAGCTGTAGGTCCCAGTCTCCTATGACTGTAAGAGCGTCACGGAGCAAAAGTCAGGCTTCTACCTATGGGTGCTCCATCACAACAGAAGCTGCTTCCTTCCCCTTCAATCATGAGCACGTATGGGCTCGTGGGCTTGGCCAGCCAAGTGGGATAAGAAATAACAACAAATAACATATATTTTTTAAATTCCGCAGTTTTAATGTTCATGAAGATAATCTACTTTTTACAAAAAAAATAATAAAACTTCTGTATGTATTTTTATTAATTCATGTGTGATACAGATTTACATGAGAAAGAAATCAATCGTGTGCTCTTACGTCTATTTTTAATACGAATATATAAATGTATTTTATTACCATTTCTTTATACAATCATTTGCAGAAAAATAAATGAACTTATAAGTTTATTTAATAACACCAAAAATTAAATGGCGTCATGAATAATTATATACATGTTTTTTTATTAATAAACTAGAAAATGATTTGCATTATTTGAAGTAAAAAAATTTCCATTTATTGAATGTTTAATAAGGGGAGATCATATATATAATAAACCATATATTACATATATTTCCATTCAAAAGAAAGTAAAAATATCTTGGAAATATCTATTTAAGTAACATTTCTAATTTAAAACTATCCTTAGAATTGATTTATATTCCTTGTAAAATTAATTGATATAATTAAAAATTAGCAAATTTACGAACATTAATTTAATACATTTCACTTAGATATTATTATAATTTAGAGTAATACTTGCAAAAAGTTTTGGGATATTCTTAGTCTATGGATTATTCTATTTCTAATTGCCTTAATTTTTTTCAAAAATATCATGTAAATGTTATTTAATAAAGTACGTTAGTTTTTTCCAGCGTATGGTAAGCTGTTGTAAGTTGTAATTAGTCCACAACGTTATGAAGGTAGTACTAGAGTCCATGAGTACTAGAGTATCATGAGTGAATATGGTAGGATGTTTTCTTCCAAATGCTATTGCCCAAGGGCCTTCCTTTCAGTGTATTATTCAATTAGCCTTTATTTAAGTATTTATAGCACTTCTTTTTAAAAAATTCTTAAAGCCTCCAAGGCAACCACTCAGTCCAAGTTGTTTAAATAATGCCGTGAATGGTGTTTTGACGGAATACAAAGTTATTACAAAAAATTTACTTTATAAACTCAAAGCTAATAAAAAATTTAAAACTTAAAACTAATAAAAAGTAATTAGAATTCAATCCAATTGCGATGAAGATATTGTTGAAAAGCAATTCAGTTTTATTTAAATAACCTTTATTTAAATATATATATCATTTTTTTTATAAAGTAATTCCTAATGCCTTCAAGGCGTTAGCCGTTCAAGCCAAGTAGTAAAAAAAATTACCATTTATAATATTTTCTATACGAAATACAGAATTATTACAAGAAACAATTTTTTAAAAACTCTATCTTGAAATAAAAACATGAAAAAAGAGTCTGAAATAATATTCCCAGAAAAAAATAATACTATCTGGTAAATGCTTATAATATTTCTCCATGCATACGTAATATTCCCAACATGTGGGGAAATATTCAGATAAAAAAAATCAAGGTGAATAATAGAGGTGAGAAAAAAAAGCTGTTTCTAATGAAGAAAAAGCAAACCCAATACAGTGGGGGATTACGTGCTTAGTACATTTAAAGAAATTTTTTTCCTTCTGTAAGCATCAGATGTAGAACAATAAGGACAGCACGCGAGTGAGAGTAAAACACCAGAAATCCGGGGGTTTTTTTATACGCAGGAGCATATACATTGAACCTACTGCTGAAAGACCAACGCGGTAAGCCTGATAAAATTTTCACGAGTATATCAGGGGATGGGAACTTTCTATTAACTTTCTCCAGATCTCGAGAAAATTAGTTCTTAGCCACTGAAGAATGAGTATACTTACAATCCCTGCTTTCTTCAGAAAGAGAGTAACGTCTCTGGGTAAACTTTTTTCATCTCTTTAAACGTTATGGGAGAAAAGAGAACATAGAAATCTGAATTCAAAACAGAATCTGTAAAATTCCTGTTTGGAAAGTGACCATAATTTGATAATATTTCTTTATTTTTAAATTGTCACTCTTCTTTCTGATCAATATATTTAAGGTAAAATATTAAAAAAAAATTTTTTTGTTTTCTTGCTGAAAACAATATGAGATTAATGAATTGATCTTGAAAAACCCTAGTATCTTTAATGGAGTTTCACTTTTGCTTTTAAAAATTGATAATCTAGAGTTTTTCGCTAATGAAGTGTTAGTTATTATGCAATGTTAAAAATATAAAAGGTTAAAAAAGTATTTAAATACTGTATTAAAACATTAACAGTATGACGAATATTTTTCGAGCTTTCAACTTCAAAGATATTTTTCATAGTTAAGGTTTCTTAACATTTGGAAATGAAGGAATTAAACGATTATTAAAGAAATTTCTGGAAAAAACTTAATTCTTTTGCAATTGACTATTTTTGTATAGATGATATCACGAAACATCAATTTTTAATAAAATATACTATTGGTATTATTGTCTCAGGAATAACTACAATTCATCTACCATGTGCTTAATATAAGAATAAATAAAAGAATTGTCGAATTTTATGAATTTAAAAAAAAATAGATTTAATTTATTTATTTTATTACTGAAAGAAATTAAATAAAAGCGAGTCAGTTTACTGTATCTAATCTAAGCTATTTTTTACACTTATATAAAAACTAATATGTATTCATTTAATTAAATGTGTATTGATTGAATTCAGTCCTAACTTTATCACTAAAAAACAGAAAAAGTCTTAACTATTTCATGCTCAACTAAATTCTTGAAACAATAAAAAAGTGTAATTATCATTGAAAATAAAGACTTATCACAGTGTTCTAATTTGAAATGAATTGAGTACATACCGAGCGGAAATATAATTGCTCCATTCGTAGAGGCAAAAATATCTTGATGTCCTCCTACCCAGAAAGAGTAAACTGGAATTGTTAACTTCAGCAATAGATTTTTTTCACAACCACTACTTAAAAGCAATGGCATTAATTGCGATTTTCGATGAGAAAGCAAGAAGAGATGTGGAAAAAGAATCCAATCCCCTAGTGATAGGAATTAAAAATATAAAGCTATTTATCGTAATGGTGGACAGCTACTTGAAGAAGACCAAAATTAATCCGAGAACTTAATCTAAAGGAATAAAAAGCTGGATGAAATGAGGTACAGTGAGTAGAAGATAAAAGATGACTATTTTCTGGTGCAGTATTTTTTTAAATTAAGAGCTATCGAGAGTAATAAAAAAGGTGTTTTCTGAAGCGGATGAATAAGGAGATATCGAAACAAAAGCGATCAGAAAAAATTCCTTCCTAAAAAACTTAAACATTAAGTAAAAAAAAAATTTTACTCCAAAATTACGAAAGAAATACATTGATTCCAAAGTTCCTGGAATGATTTTTTGGAGGTTCCATTTATTAATTAATTGAAATATGATTGGTTATCGGGAACTGGTTTTGAGTATGAGCTTGAAGAAATAAATTTTTTGTTTTCAAATCTCGAATAACTAATCTTTATGGCATATTAAACATTTCGCATCACTAAAAAGAATTTTCTCATTAAAATATGCTTCCTCAACAGGCATTGAGGCTTTTTATCTGATGCTAGTGAAATAAATTTTTTCATTAATAAAAAAATAATTTCACAAATGAAAACAGTTGGGAGGGAGCAATACAAAAAAGAAGATAATAATAAAGATAGAAAAGGAATGTAAGTGTTAAGGTGAAACTCTTGGTAACAGGGGAGTTAAAATTACTCTTTCTCTATTTTTAGGCTTAAAAAAAAGGAAATTTTAATAGCTAAAACTTTTTACTGAGAGTGTTTCTTTAAAAAGTGTAATGCCTTCGTTTATGGCACAGAAAGTGTTGCAATAAAAAGTGATGATCGTAGTAGCATAAATAACTGTCTCATTGGTATAAAATACTTAAGATGTAAATTTTTAAAACAACTACTAAGCACAAAAACCGCCCAATAACGATAAACCAAGAATTTAAACGCGTTATAATTCTTAACTTTTTAAAAATTATTTTTAAAAGTGTTTTGATAAGCTCTTTGAACTTAAAGGCATTAATCAGTATGAAAATATCTTATTCCTTTCATTATATCATTTTAGATAAGATAATTTTTAAAAATATTAATAAAATGCTTGTTATTTTGTATTTTTAATTTTAAAAAACTTTCTTTTTTGTTTGTTTTAAATTCAATATAAACAGTTTAAAAAAATATTATAACATAAATATAATTGCTAGCTATTATTATATAATTATAATATAAATATAATTATTAAGGTTAAATATTTCAATACTTTTAGAATATAAATAGGAAATTTTTATTTTTTTATAAATACGCGTGTTCATTTATAAACTGGAAATAAAACCAACGAAGAAGCCATAAGTAAGAAATCATTAACCTACATCCATTTTAATAAAACACACACTACTTTCAAGATGATCGTGACACGTAAATCGCATTCTGCCCTTCTAAGTCTATCAACACACAAAATGGAAAATGTCCCCCTTTGTGAAAAGATTAGATTTATTATTCTAAGCAATTATTTCTGTTTTTGATACAATAATGAAAAGCGTTTGTTAAAAGCTATAAATATGTTATAATATGCTGTCAAAGGGAGAGCCTACAGCACATCAGTTATTTTGAACAAAGATGTTAAACCGCCAACTACTGATGAGAGCAATATCCTGCGAAGGTGACGGTTCTCTAAAAGAGGTATAATTAAACTGCTTTATTTAGTCCCCTTTCCGCCTCTGGGTAACGTCGAGCATAAAGACGAAACAAAACATACCAACTACCACAAAGGACACATTTTTTTGCATTTGCTATGCAGTCCACGTGATTAGCTTCAGGTATTGTCACGCTATTCAGGTGTGACTGGCTCGTGGATGCATGCCATAGTCATTTCCATTGGAGATTATTTGTGATTCAAGTGCATGCCTAAATATTAATTGCATTTATTTATTAGTTTGCATATCTTTCAATGTACTTATAACCACAAAAGAAATGTTTATTTCTTTTCTGACTTTTTTTCTTCAAAAAAAATATTCGGTGAAAAGGAACAGAATATTAAAATGTCGTTTCTTCATAATATTCACAAAAATTAAGACTAAAAGCTATGTGTTCAAATTACTGAAAAACATGAAATTCCCTCTGCCTTTATGAGTACATAGGAAATTCGTTTAATCAAAATAATTTTTCTTAAGCTTTCATTCCTTACAAAGAAATTTCTTCACAAGTAAATCTAGATATGAAATATGTTGACTGAGTGTATGTTATTCCATAATTGATAGTCATTCTAGTGTTACAACAATACATTTAGAATTCATCTTTTCTTCGAACAACAAATATTTATTTTTTCAATAATGAAATTAGCTAATAATTTTTTATCGAAAATGCATTTGGAAATGTCTAATACGAGTTAATGAAGTGTTTTATAAAATAAATACGCAAATATTATATATATATATATGTGTGTGTGTGTGTGTGTGTGTGTGTGTGTGTGTGTGTGTGTGTGTGTGTGTGTGTGTGTGTGTGTGTGTATAAACAAATTCTTTCATTAGGTAGTATATGAAGAGAGAGAGAGGATGTGCTGCCTTAATGTATTTATAATGAAATGATGGTACGTAGAAGGAAGAAGGAAGAAGGAAATGTACTATATGCTAATATACAAGAATTTTTTAATCGGGGGTAGTAGTCAGTAATTATAGTCAGTTAATACAGTCATTTAATTAAAAAAAACTAAACTAGAAATGAAAAAATGTGCCCTGAATTGATGAAAATAAGATCTCTTTAAACGCTTCTAACTATTTTTGTAGCACATGATCCGTGATCAAGTTGAAATCATTCCTCCAAAAGAATGTAAGCCAGATGAAAGTCGTAACTTTACTCAAAAAAGCATAAATTCAACTTTCTAAAGTAAATGAGGGAAGCATGAACATAAATTCAGGATACTTTCAAAACTATTTTACAGAGGGAAAATATCATTCTAGTTTCTTTTTACAATGGTTTGAAAAATACACCTGTCACAGTTGGCCTATTTTTGTTAAGAAGAGAATCGATGAATCTTATCGAACGATTGCTTAATGCCCAAATAATGCTTTACTTGCAGATTTTTTTCTAAAAAAAAGGGATTGGGTATTTCCCTACATGACCATGCTTTAATGTTTATTAATATCGTATATAATTTGAAACACTTTCTGTTATTGTAAATAAAAATGAGTGAATTTAGTCTCTTGTAAAAAAATGTAAAAAATTCAAATTTTCACAAAGATAGTTGTTAGTTCCTAACTTTAATAAAATTTATCTATAAAACTCAGGAATAAATCTGATTAAAACGTAAGTTAATACTGATAGTATTTAATTTTTTTTTTAACTGAACCAGTTACTTTAAACAAAAACAACTAAAATTCATTTTAATCATCGTCTAATTTGTGAAAGTTGGCAATTAAAAAGAAAACTTGTGATATTAATAGAAATTGAAATTTTACTTTGACGTCCATTGAATGTTGCTGTACATTTTTTACTGAATGCCATTTATAGCACGCCATTTCTTACATACATGAAACTAAATACAAGAGATGCGTTGTGAAGTATTGAGTTTCTCAATTATAAAAAGTAAGAAAAGCAATGAGTTTTTTGTAGTTAATTTGCTTTTATTTTCAATTTTTATTTATGTTTAACTTTTTTAAAACAACAAAATTTGTTGAAGTTATTTTGATGTCGGCTTTTGTTTCCTTTGCTAAGAAGAAATATAGAAAAAAACTATTTTGTGGTTTCTTTTATATTTGGTTCATATTCCAAGTATGAAATATTTAGTTTACGCTTGTTGTGTTTGATTCTTTTTTTGAACATCAGATTACGATTTTCACTTCCTGGTTGCCGTAACACAATGAACTATTCAAACATTCAAGTTCATCGGTCAAATACACTCAAGAATTTCCTTCTCGGTTCTTATCTATATATCAGGAATGTATAAAAAAAAAGTATTTACTCATATTTAATCGTTATGTGTGTCAGAATTGAGTTTTACAATTTTTTCCTTTGAACTTGATGTCCAAACTAGTTTATCTTAAAAAAGATAATTCTAACTTAATCATGATATCGAAGGGAAAACTATAAGGGAGTCATATGAATTATATGACAGTATTTTTATCTGTTACACAGTTACGGCACAAGAAAAAAAAGGGAAATTCAGAAGGAGACTTTTGCCTTTTATATTTATTTAAAGATATTTTTGCTACTACTTTGCTTACTACTTTACCAAGAAAATAGCATTAAATGCAAATAAATTAAATATAGGAATAATTTTAACTCTTGTCAAATTTCATGGAGCACTTCTTATACACAGTTGCACAACTTGATGATCAACTTCACCTACAGTAAACTTGAATATAAAGAATTTTATTTTTATAGAGAAGTTTTTATTTTGAGACACCGTCAGCTTAATATTAAACTAGGAATGTATTGGTAATGTCATTTTATAATATGGTATAAAAATATAGCTTTATTCTAGATACTATTTTACATGAGCAGACATTTATTATTATGTTTAGCATGAGCCAGTCTTTAGATTTTTATATATGATTTAAAGTGTTTCATTGTTTAAGATATAATAAATTTCGAAATATATTAATAATAAAATTTAAGTTATTTTCATTGAATAACTTAATAATCAAACCTTAAAAAGATGTAATAACGTAATAAAATGTAATTCAAAAAAATGTATTGAAACTTGCAATTATCTGATATTGAAATTTTTTTTTAAATTCAGTGGATCACTTCATTTTGCAAGTCAACGATTTTATACATAAAATATTTAGAGATTATTTAATAAATTTCTGTATAGTTTTTCGTGATGGTAATAAAGTAATTCAACATTTAAAAAATTGTGCCTTTTTAGATTTTCTTTTTATTTGTTTATGTATACAAGAGGATGGTAGATATATTTATTCTTATAACGATTACGTAGCAAAATAAAATTGTGTCAGCATGAATAAAAATGCATTTTTATAAAAATAAAGATTATTCAAATTTATAATGTAGCACGTCAACTGTGATGTGCATTTTGCTACTTATTAAAGTCTCAATCATTCGCTTTCACTACTTCAATTACGCAATCCTGTTTTGTTTTCATCCCCAATACCATCTAACCTTAAATTTTATTTGTAAGGTAATCTGGAATTCAGAAGAACACCTTTTATGTGTGCCGCCTGTCATGCGCACCCTTTGTCGCAAAAGTGTTTTTTAATAACAGCTGAACCTGATAGATTAATTTTAAAACAACCACTTCTTTGAGGGAAAAATTTTAAAAAATACTTTTACTTTTTTTTTAATGTTTTCTTTCTTTCGGTTATTCTTTTGAGCCAGAATCAGGGAGGAAAGAAAAAAAAAAGATTAAAAAAAATTAATAAAGGATAAATATATTTTCCGCAGTATTTAAACGAAAACAATTTACACTCGCTAAGTAAGAAGAATAAAAAAAAGAAGAAAAAATGCTCGTTTCAAATAAGTAATCTTTCGCAACCGAATTTTCTTTCTTTTAACGGAGGCCTACCCCTCGTCTCCCTTTTGTAATCCGTATTTGCTTCCCTTTTCCTGCGCTCGTCTGATTCATGTTACAGATAATAACCAGCAACAAAGGAAAATAAATAGATTGTCTTCCTTTATACCTAATTTGAATTTTTTTTTTTTTCGCTGTCTCTTCCTGCGATGTTACTGTCGCAAAGTACAGAGAGGAAGGAGGAGTCTTCGTTTTGTGTGTCCTCCCCAGTAATATCAGCTTTTCACTTGGTGAAAGGTTTTAGTGGAAGTTAACAATGTTCTCAAACATTGCTACTGACACCGTCTTTTGATGTGGGTCGCTTCCGTTTATTTTCAAATTCGATTGCCTTGTGTGGTTAAATGGAACCGTTTACAAAGGGAAATGACTCTTGGAATAATGCTCTTAAACGCCACTTGACGAAGTTGCAGTCTTGCGCTAAAAAAAAAATACCTAATGTTGTAATTAGCACAATAATTATTACAGTCTTAAATAAAAAAAGCGGTATTATCAAGTGAAAGGGAATGGAAAGCTCTAATCATTTTATTGTATGATCCGTAAATTTATTTATTTTTATGTTCTTTCAGCATGGACGTTAAGAAAATTCAATTTTATGCGATGCATGCAAAAATAAAAAAATTTCACATCTGTATTTATTAGGGACTCT